>CM061044.1:81263171-81548171 GCA_030762985.1 Adelphocoris suturalis
TTTTCGTTCTTATTTGAAACGATGAGTTTTGTTTGTAAAGTCTTCGTTCCAGTTTGTTACTTTTTTCCCAAATGTACTGGGGCAATGTCCCGATGCCCCCCCTCACCGGCCGCCCCTGAGGTTCACTATTGCTATCTTCCTTCTTTACTACAATAACAATAATGAACATCTGCTGCTGCTGTTGTTTGCTGTTGTATCAGTTATAGTTGACCGTAGCGGTGTTTTTGTGTGTGAGTGAAAAAAAAGATTGAAATGTTGGAATACTCTTCCTCAATTCTGCGAGTTGAATGCCTTACCTTACGATTTCAACTCGCCCATGGGAAAGTAAGGAGATTCATTGAAACGATTTTCTTTCTCTATTAATAGTTTGTTCCTCATTCAGAATGAAGTTAATTACACTTTGTGTAAACTCTTAGATATTCTGAAATTCATCTAGAATTATTCTTCATCACATAAAACTAACCTTGCCAGGTACACCCGAGGATATCAACCCTCATACAGACAGTGCGAAGATGATCCGAGTACGGGATGAATCTGATTTTTGAGGCGATGATGATGGGGTCCACTTTTTGCTCCGCCACAGTATATGTGTTCGTGTTCCCAGGAAGTCTCTACAACAAAGAGAAAAACAGAATTCATTCAGAGACTTTCAACTTCGCAACACTCTTCACAAGTGCGATCACACTATGAAACATTGAATCGACGAATAACAAAGCTGCTGCATATGAAAGAGAAACCAAATGAATTCTTCAAAGTTCTCAAACGTTTGCTTAACACCTGGAGAGCGGGGGCTTAGAAAGGTTTTTCACTTGAATGATCATTCAAATGGTTCCATGTGTGTGAAGCGTGAAGCCTTAAGGACACCAAATAAGTTGGTGACTAATTACTTATACGATTTATTATTAACTATATATATACATATATATAAGTGTTGGTATATATATTATATATTGTACAAATATTCGTATTCGCGCTCTCAGATTTACAAATAAAATCGCAGTTGGCTCTAAGTCAACCAACAATTTTGGCTATCTAAACTGTATCTGTATTTGAAGAATAACATTGTGTCCATTGCTAGATTTTCATTGTAATCGCAACACTATGCCATGTGAATTTGTAATAATTTTATATGGATAAATTCTCTCTCTCTCTCTCTCTCTCTCTCTCTCTCTCTCTCTCTCTCTCTCTCTCTCTCTCTCTCTCTCTCTCTCTCTCTCTCTCTCTCTCTCTCATCTTTTGAACATTCATCACTTTTACACAATATGGAAAATATACCATTCTGTCTTTAATTTGTTTTTGTTTCCTTTCTGTCCAATGTATCTCCAAGGAACTGTTGGAAAATAATGGGGGGGGGGGGGGGGGGGGGTTGCAATGTTTTGTGATGATATAAACTGTCCAAGTAAAGGAACATTGAAAACTCCACATTACTGTTATTAACAGCTTTCAACGGAAAATTAGAGGCTCTTTGTCTTACCTTTATAAAATAAAGATGAACTATTAGGTTAAACCAGGTGGGAAACAAATAACCCCAAGCAAGATCGCGCTATAGATCTAGACAAGAAAAAAATCATGGAACCTGTATTCCGTCTGTACTCCAGGCAGCACTATAGTATAGAGAACTGGGAAGTTATTGAGTTATGGTTTGGAACAAGAGGTACATCATCGTCTCACCTCTTGGATTTTTCTGGAAATCAGTCCTATTTAAAAAACTATTTGTCTCTATGCCTCATGGTACTAATAGATACCCTTGACGTTATTAATTTTTTCTTAAAACCTGAAACTCAACCCTACATCAAGACAACATCAAAGCCACAACACCATCAACATGAACACAACCAAAAGAGTACCGAACAGTTATTTGGTGTTACATACTCACCTAATGCATATCCACAAACCATGGCTCTACCCAGTTATGGAGCCAGTAATGCCCCTGAGGCAACACAGATAGGGCAGATTGCGAAATAGAGGTTATTATTATTATTAGTGAATGATAAGTATAAATGCGATTGGTATTTTAAGGTCATGAAAAGAGTACTGTAACGAGTACCTACTGAATGTTACCATTATGCGTACGCCCCCAAAGTTAATGTAGGTATTAAAAGATGGAATTGACGATAAAAGTGTGGGAAAATCTCCACACACGGAAATTCACAGTCGTTGTATCGACCTAAAGCTTGAAACACAAAAGAGGACAGCATGAAAGACCTTTCGTGAGCGATACTAAAAGCTTGGTCCTCCCCCCCTTTTTTTGACCTTTTGAAAAAACAGCTGAGCGATTTACGTGTCACTAAACTGGGTAAACTCCACTATCCGATCGGTTAAGGGGTTATTTTATTCTTTATTCGCTCCGTAAACTCCGTTAAGAGGAAATTCGCTCGGAACCCCGTTATTTCAAACAGTGGGGAGCGGAGCTCTGCATTGTGTAGCCCCGAGTCCGCCACTTCGTTCCTACTTTATATATAATTGAAAAAATTCAATCGATACCGGGAATGTAGCGGGTGAAGGTGGAATCGTTGAGAAGACAAATGAGGAATTATTTATCAGAGGCGCGGCTCTTCCCTGTAATAATACTCGGGCATCCTCAATTTCACAACAGCTGTAATTTACATAAATGCGGACCTGTTTTAATGGTAGAGAAAGCTGAATGGGTTTTGCGTTTTAAGAAATAGACAAATGATAGAGGATATTGCGCATCACTCGAGGTGAATGTGTTTTTCCTTTTTACTATCGGGGTGTAGAACGACCTGTTGGACTTTTTTCCGGCGTACGAATTGCCAGTTTGGAGCAGAGGCGGACGGTATGAATCATTGATCTAGCCTTGTTCAATGTCATACATAACGACCAACGTATTAGTAAGGTAATTGCGAGCTCGTACGCCCACGAGCATTTCTAGGTGGAATTTCTTCTACGTAACTACTTATTGAAGTAGGAAAAGACGTAGGGGAATTGATAGCAATCAGCACCTGCCTATTACCAGATAATGACTCAATGTTTCTCCAATGAAAAAGCCGTATTCGTACACACTTATTATCAGTGTAACTATCAGTTAGACATGCGTCAGAACCGTGAAGTATGTATAATGCTTTCAGGAAATATAGGTAGCTAGAAATTACAAAATACCGATAGAGTGAAATGACTAATAACACTTCATGAAAGCTCATATCTAATGGAACCCCCCCCCCCCCAAGTAAGGCTGGCTGAAAAAGTAACAAAAATAGGTCACAAGGAAGGGTTATTAAAGCAGCAATGTTGATTGTATCGTTGGACAGAAAACAATTGTCTCTTGGACACGAAATTCGGAATGAATATTATTTAAAATATTGTATAACAGTTAAGTATTTAATTAGCTGATGAAATTCTGTTCGGTTCACCCTAAAAAGTTGAATAGGGAGTCTCTCTGAAATGTCAATAGAAGAATGAAATTACGGGTTCCAGTCTAATCAGCAGAGTTAGCTACACTCTGTCCTGTTCACCCTAGAAAATTGAAATTTAATCAGGAACCTCTCTGGGATATTTAGTGGCAAATGAAAAGAGGGACTGCGTCCTGAACAGCCGATTCAGCTAAATGCTCTCCTGTTCAACCTAGAGAGTTTAAATTTAATAGAGGGTTTTCCTGGAACATCGAATCGACGAATGAGTCCTCGAGGCGCGAAGCTCCAAGTTATTGACATCACTATGTCTTATGGGGATCGCTAAAAATTTCGCGTTACGAAAAAATGCAACGTTTTCTGATGAGTGAGATATAGGGATAATTGTTTCTCGAATCAACCTTCGATGCTAACAATTTGAACGAAGTTTCTCATAGAGATAGAATAGAATTGCAACGATAGAAACAAGCTTGATCAGCTGATTGAGGTCTGAGGGTAATTTCTTTCCTAATCGCTCTAAGGTGCTGAAACTTGAAATGGAACCTCTCTAGAAACGGTAGACTAGAATCAAAACGTGCGGATGCACCCTGAATCATGAGAGTGTACCTACTGTGAGGCTAATTACTATTTTTCTAATCGATAATGACATTTTTAACGGCACCTATCGGGGGTAAAGATAAAAGAATTACAACGTGAAAAACCACCCGCAACAGCTACGTCAGCTGCTTCGTCAATTTCTTCCCCAAGTGCCCTGCGATACTGTAAATAGAAACGGAGCACCTCTAGACCACGCACAATAGAATTACAATGTGCCGAACCATCCTGATCAGTAGAGTACATCCTGATTAGCCGTCTGGCTACTTTCTTTCATAACCAACCTACGGTGCTGAAATGAGAAACAAAGACTTTCAAGGACCCGTACATAGAATTACAACTTCAAGGACCACTCTGTCCAACCGATTTTGGTCTGAAACTAATTCTCTCCAACTTGCCATACGATGCGAAATTTGAAATGGAGTCTCTCTAGGGCACGAAGAATAGAATTGCAGTGAGCAGAACCACCCTATTCACCTGAGTGTACTGTGAGGGTAATAACTATTTTCTTAATTGATCTACGATGTTGAAACTGGTAAATGAATCTCTCAGGGTTAGATATAATAGAATCGCAACGTGCGAAAGCACTATAACCAGCTGAGTGAGCTGTGAGGTTAATGTATTCCCTAATCGCTCTGTGATACTGAAGTTAGAATGGAACCTTTCTAGACCACTTTTAATATAATTAGAAAGTGCCAAACTACCCTGATCAGTTGAGTTATTAGTAAGGCTCATTCATTTCCTAACCGACCTGTAATACTAAAAGTGAAATGGAGTCTCTTTATGACTGAGAATAGAACTACAATTTCCAGGAACCCCTTGATCAACTGAGCGAGCTAATTTCTTTCCTTCCGCCCCATGACGTTGCGATTCGGAACAGTGTCCCTCTAGGGCACGTAGAGTGGAGAATATAATTACAACGTGCGCAACCACCCTGATAGCTGTGTGATTTGAAAAATGTTTCCGTGTTTATCATTAAAATACCATTTATCTTTTTTGTCATCCCTATCCCTATGTTTTCTCCAAAACGGAAAATCTTTCGCACTAACTCTTTATCTCAATTAATGGATCTTGAAAAGGGCTTAAAAAACTATAATATATGAGGGATCAGGAAGTTCGTGATAATATAGAGAATAAGAGTGTAAACATGTACACATCATCAAATCAGAAGTTGAGATTGAAATTCGCATGACTTTCGTTGAAAGAAGCTAGGAAAGGAACAACCCTATAACCGTAGTCATCGAATATTTACCACCCAATCTTGGATTTCTACGGTATGAAATGAGCTGAGGAAAGAAATGTTTGGTCTTCCTCTTCCCGGTTTTCTCGCTCTCGTAGTTTTTTAGTAGAAAGTGGCGCTTTGTTTCGATCCGAGGTGCCCGTTGTTTTCTTTAATCCAGCGGAAATTGCCGAACGCTGTTTTCAGTTTTACCTTCAGAAAAAAGAACGTCGAAACATGTAGGGAAAAGAAGCAAGTTTGTCGGTATTAAATATTAACGGATCAGAGGGAAGTAGGAATGGCTCCCAATCCTACGTTCATTCATACCTGATTCCTCGGGGGAGGTTCGTGCTAGAGTGAAACACCTGAGTCGCAGGTCGGGGAGATGAAGTCAGATTGGGCGTGAAATGCCGTGAATATTGAATGATACGCCGCCTGTGGATGGTTTGAAAGAAAGTTAGTGATCGCATTCCCATCGTCGCCCTCCTAAGACCGATCAGGGGTTTGAGATGCAATATGCATCTAACTTGGGTAGAATTGGTGGAGTTAAAGGTACTTTTCGGTGTCATTCAGCCTCCACGTATGTACGCAGAGGAACTCAAAATAAATCTCAAACAAATCTCTCAACGATTTCCTTGAGAAACATTCGATACTGAGCAACTGCACTACAGTGTTAAGCAATCAACAGGTAAGTGGCAAAATTTCTGAAATTTAGTATCAATGGATTTGCTACGTTGTGAGACCTATCATTCTCTTAGGATCCGAATGCTCTCTACCGCATCCTAAACGAACTATTTAAATAGAAGGTAAGCGACAATAGATGTATTTCAGTTGCCAAATTTTGCAATTACCAGGCTGTCATATTTTATTAAAATTCCGGTAAGCGATAGCAGTTGATTTTAGTCAATTGACAATAGCTGATTTCGCAAAACCAATTAAGTTACAAAATTGATGCCCATTTTCGCACAGAATATCACTTACCTGGTTATCGAAAAATCCCAACAAAGGTATCCTAAACTACAATTAGTAGGTATACGGAATATGTATACATACCTGCATATTTTTCCCGTTTTTAAAGACAAGAATCAAGCAGTACGCACTATGGACGCACAAGGGACCACTTGTCAAAATTTCAGCAAAATCGAACCAAGAATGGACTCCCAGTAGCACATCGAGGCTCGAAAACTTTGATTCCAATTGATTCTGAATTTGCAAGTTTATAATTAATTCCCTGTGTTTGGTTACACACCCATGAGTGGACTCAATACCCGCCGAGGTGGGGCTGTAGAACGGAACCCTGAGGTAGAGTAACACCAAACGTAGGACGCACATGAACCAACTTGATGAAATGCTTACTATAATATATGAATTGCTTGGTGTCTAGGAACCTGTGTGATTACTTAGTTACTTTGACGAATAATTACAATACGTCTTGCAACGTAGAAACCAAAAGTGTTGTGCAAATACTAACGTTAGAGCCTGCATACTTCACCACTCAACGTTTTCATCAGTCCAAGTTATCAAAGAATTGATTTGCGAATAAGCATCTCATTAGGATTGAATAAGTGATGTTAAAGGTACTTCATGGTTCATTCTTTATTGTACTTTCATGGTACTTTAGGGCCATTCAGCCTTTACGCTTAATGCAAGGAAAAAACTCAAACTACGCCTCGAACGCAGTTTCCAAAATACTGAGCAATTAATTTATTCTCGGGTGATCCCTCTGTTTGCTTACACATAGATGGGTGGACTTGATAGCAACCCCTGTGCCCTGCTAACTCTGTAGGATTCGAGCGCGGAGTTAGAATAAATCTACATCTAAATAGTTGAAGTTCGCATAAATGTTTTCATAAGAATCACCAAGTACGTATTTACCAATTAACAACAGAAAGTAACAATACTCCGGGTTGGAATGGGCTGAAATTTTAACGGGGTGAGTGCGTGTATGTGTGTGTGTTTGTGAGCTTGTCATCCTTGGGGGATAACTCTCCTTAGGATTAGATTTAAAAATCTGTTCTTTAGCCGAAAAATCGATCATTCCAAAATTAAATCTGTTGGGCAAAACCTTTTGAGCACTGTGAATTAATTGTAAAAAAAAAAAAAAAACTAAATATGGCAAACAACTGCTAAAAAATAATAAATTTATGCATATTATTCAAGGAGAATATGGTACAGAAGAAGTTTATCGATATGAACCAGAACATAAAAAAAACGTACGCACAAAATTAGGTTGAAAAATGTACATAAATTTCACCAACATGAGTGTAAAAAATCGATTAAAAATGCTTGAAATCCAAATCCTTTGTTCGAATAGCAGACTATTATTTAGAACAATTTTGTTTGGCATAATCATGGTAGTTAATAAAGTTTATCAGAGCAATATTCTGCTCAACAATTAAAATTTAACAATTTCTAACCGTTTTTAGCCATTTTTAGTGCTGTCCAACGAATTCATCATTCCATTTGGAAAGTTTGATTTTTTGGCGCAAGAACGGAATTCTTATCTCAAATGACATGGAATGACACACACACACGCGCGCACGCACAAACACACACACGCACGCACAAACACACACACACACACACACACACACACACACATTTTTTTTTTTTTTTTTTTTTTTTTAAAGAAACCTCCCCTCAAAGACGGAGGGGGCACGCCATTAAATTGGAAAATAACAAATAAAATAAAACAAAGTGGGGAGGACGCCCAGGTTTACCCGACGCCGGCTCTAGGGATAAGGGAAGTTGCAGGACGAGGAGGAAGAATGGGATGAAAGGAAGTGCCCCTATAGAATGACCACCAGTTCAAGTAAGAACCCCTCAGGACGCGGGTGGTGATACCACGGAGTACTCCTGCAGAGATGCCCAACTCGAGTAACTCCGTGGCGCTTTTCCCACACCACACCCCGCGCCATGACACGGTCGCGGCAATGACCTTGATGTTACTAGGTGCCACTCCTTTGAGCTCAGATATCGCTTGGCGCAGATCATTTCTATCATATTTACTTTTCTTAGCCCGCCAGGTCTGCTCCATGTCCACGCTGCCACTGACAACCTGGACATCCAGGATAATGGCAGACCCATCGGGCTTGACAGCAACGATATCCGGCTTCTTGCCCCGGTCACTCGGCATGTGATATAGTCTCTCTCTCTCAACAGCCCAACCGCTGGATGACAGAGCGCCTGCTATCTGCTTGGCAACCGCATCATGACGGAGAATGCGGCCACCGTGAGTACGAGGACACTGCTGCACTACATGATACAGGTTCTCATTTTTACCCCGACAGGCACGGCAAAGGGTATCCACTGTCCCGCGACTACTCCTCGAACACCTCACCGAGGTGGCCAATGTGGCCACCCGGACGGCATGAAAATGGCGGTAGTCGCGGGCCCCAATGCCCTCTGAAGCCCATTCCACCCACTGGGAAGAAATGGGGGATTCAGAGCACTGTCGGAGTTCTTTACCATCTACTGACTCATGCAGTGCAGCAGCGAACTCAGCAGATGAGCTGGGTTTGGGAGCAGTTGGTGTTGCTCGGTCGCACCACAACAACTGCTGCTTGACAAAGTCAAGGTCAGCAGCAGTGCGAGCGACCTCCCAGCTCGAGCCCCTAAGGGCAAGCAGGCGCTGGCGGCGTAAAGATGGGATGCTAGCTGAGAGAGAGACAATACCGAGCCCACCGGCCTTGACCGGTGCATGGATATAGGCACTTGGGACACCAGGTGGAAAGCCTAGCCAAGAGCGCACAGCAGAGCGAACTTCACGATCTAACTCTAGCAGCCTCCCTGCCGTAAGCCTACCAAAGACTAGCCCATAGGTCAGCTTTGGCAGTAAGTACGTGCAAAGGAGGCGCAGCTTCTGCTGTGGCTTCAATGGAGCCTTGGTGATATGAGCTAGTGTCCCACTAAGGTCTACACGGCTTGCGGCAATGGTGGCCATGCCCATGAAGTCAACTCCAAGGTACCGCCAAACCTCCAGCACAAATCGGGTGGGGATGGGTGACTGTCCTATGAAAAAACACTCTTCATCCACCACCTTTACCTGATGCTGGAGATCCGACGGGACCAAGGAGACTGACCCACACTTATCTGGGTTAACCACCAAACCACACCTGGCTAGCTGCTCAGCAAAGGCATTGAGGGCGACCTGCAAGCCCTCACGGGTTTCGGCGAGTAGGATTACATCATCGGCAAAAGCCAGTGCACCTACTCGCACCCCAGGGGCGAGATCGAACCCTATTTCAGCTGGCAGCTTACCCAAGGCCGTGTCCACGACCAGGTTAAAGAGGAGTGGCGACAGAGGATCCCCCTGACGTACCCCGCGCCCAATGACGACATCCCCTGACATCTCACCTTGTGCCTCGAGGACCGTCACGCCTTCGTGGTACAGGCGAGCAACGTACTCAATTAAACGAGTAGGTGCCCCGACACCACGAAGACAATCGGTCAGGGCAAAATGGCTAACGGTGCCAAAGGCCTTAGCGACGTCCAGAGCGGCTAGATGGAGTTGCCGTTTCTTAATACGGGCCAGTGAAATGACAGTTTGGAGAACTGTAAGGTTCTCCGCTGTGCCATCCGCTGGCCGAAATGCTCTCTGGACGTCACCTATGACACCAGCAGCTTGGAGGCGAGATGCCAGAATCTTCTAGAAATGGCGGAAGACTACAGACGATATAGATATCGGGCGGTAGCCTCCAGGCCCACTTCCTCCTCTTTTTGGGATGAAAATTGTCCGGGCGCGGGTCAACGCTTTCGGGGATCTTCCCGATAGAAGTAACAGATTGACGATGAGCAGCTTAACATTCTTTTTTATTCCATCGTCGGGCAGAAATACCATCAGGACCAGCAGAAGTGGAGTTTTTGACATGACACTTATGTGCCTCGTCATGAAGCACCGGCATGCACATGATGCAATGCAAGCAATCCCTGATGCCAGCGCAAGGTACCACTGGCTCTCCAGGGTTGTGGCTGGGATTACTCAAGAGTGGCTCCCAATAGTCCACAAACTCCTAGAGAGGGGGAAAAACTTGCTCACCCCCAACTCCTTCCAGTACCTTCGCAGCCACTCGTGCCAGATGCTTCCTCCACAACTTCTGGACCCGCTGATATTCCCGCCTTCTTGCTTGTTTAGCTGCTCTGCGACCTCTACGAGGCACCAAAGTAGGAAGAACCGCTCCCTGATGCCCCGTCACGGTCGCTTCCTCAACCCGTGGGAAGATCCTCTGTATATAGGCTGCAACCTTGTCCTCCAAGCCTTCAGGCCTCTCAACAGCCCGCCTCGCCAGGTCCTGAAGGTAGGCACTCTCATAACTATCAACACGGCCTACCTGCTCCCCGAACCTCAACACTTCGGTCTTCAAGTCTTCAAGAAGACCGGAGGTCCCGGGGGAGGATTGCTAAATGGCGGGCCGTTGCCCCACGCCTGTAGGAGATGCGGGAGAGGCCTCACCGCTATTTGCCAGGATCGCATCCTGGACAAGCTGCTTATAGTGGGGCCTCAGGCGAAGAGATTGGATGGCAGAAAGCGTGCGCATGGGAAAACGTTGTTGCAAAAATACATTTATATGACGTACCCCATTACGCACAGCCTCTGCCTCCTCTGCTGCCATTCGCCGCAAATCCTCAGAAGCATACCTGGACACGACACACACACCTCACACACACACACAACACACACACACGCGCGCGCGCACGCACAAACATACACACACGCACGCACAAACACATACGCACGCATATATATATATATATTATCGAATAATAGGTACAAATATAAACACAGATATATATATAATTTCGCCCTGAATAATTTGAGAGGTGGGTTGGTGGGTTGTGTTATATATATATATATATATATATATATATATATATATATATAATTTCCCCTGAATAATTTGAGAGGCAAAAACCAGAATATTACCTTATCATTTCAATTTCTAAACATACGAGTCGTAATTTTGTCCATACATCTGTGACATAGTAAGTAGTATGTATTTTTATATTGGTGGTACAAATAGTAAATATTTTGGGATATAAAGATGGTATTATAAAATATGGTACCAGGGCGTCATTTATTTGTAACCGTAGTTGGATTCGTTCGAGCCACTTATTACGGACTAACCTAGTTTTCTCGCTCGCTTTATAATAATAATAAAATAAATAAATCTTACAAAAGGGGCGAAACAAAAATAAAAAATTGCTACGTAATAATTTGTTGCGTTTTCTATGTGGGACCACGAAAAGTTTATTAGGTTTGACATAGATAGGTAATTTATCTGCATAGAAGGGCTATCCAATAAAGATCATGTGGAACCACGGAAAGTTTAGTTTAGAATAGAATAGAATAATCAATTTATTGACAGAAAGAAAATACAATGTAAAATGTATACAAGCTGATGGAATAAACATTGAAGAACATTTATATGTTTAAAGAACATTAGAGTACCAACAGAACTGCCGGATGTTAAATTTTTGACGTGAGGAAGCTATACTGCCAACCCAACTTGGCAGACGTCTATTTCTGTTGGAAATGACTATCAAGCGCGGCACCTTATGTGGAACCAATAAAAGTTTAGTTTGAAGAAAATTTCAGTACTAACAACCTGTCGGATGTTAAATGTTTGTATGTATTTGTTTTCCCCGTCTATTATTCTGTTGAAGTGTCTTTCAAACGCGCGAGGTTCCTTCCTTCAAGATGTTCGAAGGTAAAGTTCAGACGTACATAAGTTTCTAAGGAATAGGAAGAGCGGTAGCCCGAAAACCAACGGTTTCGTCTATATTTTCGTTCACTACAATCGGAAAAGAGAATTTCATGTCTCAAAACTCGTATGGGACCAAATTGGAACTCCAGCAAACATTTTAAGACCAACCAGAGCAAAAACCGTGGACATTTACTGGGTCTAAAGTGAAAAAAAAACTTAGCGGGGGAACGAATTTTTTCGTAATTTCTCGCATATTCTTGCTGATTTCTCCGGGAAGACAGCATCTTCCAGAAATTTTGACGACACTTATTCTACGGGTCCGGAAACGTAACATTGTCGCTGACATACGAATAAGTGATCTCGATCAAATTTTAATGTGGCAGCGGATAGAAGATCGAGCGCTCGGCGAGAAAAGCGCATTAAAAGGGGGTTCCCACCCCCCTCCCGCCATCCAGCCTATGGTACAGGTGGGATTAGAAAATTTTAAAATCGCTTATGCCCCCTTTTGGAAATATCCAAAAAGATCCCACCACTCTTAGACTCCCCCCATTCAGCGGTTTGGCCGTACATAGCATGGATACACAGACAGACAGACAGACAAACTGAGTTTCATTCTTATAAGATGATCAAGATCTACTCAAACACAAACCTTTATACCTCTAATGCAAGTCTCCGTTAAGAGCATCCCAGAAATTACCTGAAAATACAGGTAGTATACATTACGAGCAAACTGCCAGGCTTTCGAAACCTCGTGCTTTCCGATAGAAACGACCCTTGTTCACGGGAGATTCTCATTTGCATGAGAGGTTTTATCATTTGAAGGCTGATTTTGACACCATTCGGCGATTCGGCGAATCGAGGTCACGTCGGGTTGTTAGGGGACGTTCATTAGTGGACAGGGCGGACGAGGAAAATGACAAATCAGCTCACGTGTTTACCAATATGCGTTGTTTCTGGTAAAATGTGGTGTCTCGTTATTCGTTCATTACATCAGCGCACGAGCTCGATCGGTGAGGATTTGGAACAACGGAAATCAATGAACCTACACTCAAAACTTGGGTTTTGGGGTAGTAGTTCGATTCATTTGCTTCCTTACTTCAGAAGCAGGGGATGTTTTACATTTTTTTGAAAAAGAAGAAGAAAAATAATAAATGAAAGTGGCGGCAAGCGACAAACTTGCAGTCAGATCATTTACTAGAGATTGATGTTTCCACCTAATAATCTTTATAATCGGCAAAATAATATCAAGTACAACGTAGAACTTACTGTTGTTTCTTAGAGGCTATGTACGAAATTTTAGTGCTCTAGGATGAACAGAAGATAAGTTAGATTTGTTGCACAAATAGCAGATCTGACTCCATTGACTTCCTCCTAATCACTTACAGTGACCACCAAGAGGCTGACTTGGAAATCTCAGCGCTCTAGGCTGATTGCGAGAGCAGTTGGCATATTGCTCAGACAGCTGACCTGACTTCCCAATGGATCACTTCCAGTTGTCTCCAACAGGCTTTACAAAGAATTTCAAAGCTCTAGGATGAACGAGAGAGAAGATTACAGTAACGTCACTAAAAGTATGTCGCATCGCTGGGAAAATTTCGCGAAACTTGGTGTCTCAAAACTAGTGAACTGTACTATTTACTTACACCGCTTTCAGCAGGACATGGTTCGCAAATATTATTGGGAAACAAAAATGTTCCTACAAATTTATAAGAAGGATGTAAAATTATCATTTGCCTACGTAAAGAATATCTCAATAGAATATTGGCAAATAATATTAACCAAGTTGCCTGATTAGCGTCCAGGATTTGGAGAGTCTAGCACATATCTGCTGTCCGAGATTCTGTACTGAACTTGAAATCCTGACCACTACAATGTTTGAGGAAGTGATTGATCCGCTTCTTCTTCTGCAAGATAATTAATTATGAAGTGTAAGATTCATTTATTTAAGTTCATAACTAACATCAATCGCAGACTTTAACTATGTAATATTCATGTGGCTATATTTAATTTCTGTTTCCAGTAACTTATGGTAACGATTGTGGCCTGAAATCTACAATTCCCATTAGTCCCCAGCCCAGTACCAAGCTAATTCAATTGGAGGGATAAGCTATTATTTCTATTTAGAAAAAGAGAGGAAAAGATGATGACTTGACAGTGAAGTAGTTTTATGTACCTCAGTAATCTCAGAATCAGAGTGAAGAGCTTTGTCCTGAACAATAAACTGTGGTAAGCTGAAGGTTTTTTGTTTTCGACTCTACAACCATCTTGCAGATTATGAGGTCAGTGAATGAAGTTGATGAACGGACGACTTTTCGAAATCACAGTGGATAAGTCATGCTCTTCTCTGACCCAAAATACAACGAGCTTGATTTTTATTTTTCCGAATGAAACATTATTTTTCGAGTGGAGGTATATTAATTTCCTGAGTCCAAATTGAAAGGAAAGAGTCGAAATTCAAGTGGAAAAAGTGGAAATCTAAGTGGAAAATGTCTAGCTCAGCTTGGAAATACTATAAACCAACTTACTGTAACAACTACAAATGAGTTCGGGTTGAGCACTGCTGGCCTCTGAAAATATTCACTCACTCCAGAATATGTCAATCATAATATTCGGAATGGAGAGAGAGCGTGAGAGACCGTTCCTGCCTTTAGTGTTCTTTGACATTTTCGGGAAAATCATCGCTGACCTTCAACAGTAATCTGGGACAACGCACGGTGGACTCGCAGCAGTGGGCTTTCGTTTCCACTAGTAATCGCGACAAATTTGTCAACTCTCAGCGGTCTATAGTGCGCAGAAGGTGTGTGATTTCATGATTATTTCCCGATTTCACCTTTTATTTTTTCCCTCGATCTTTGTTAAAGTATATCTGAGCTGAATACCAGGCGTTGAGCCCCCCCTCCCCCCTCTCTCCAACCCCTCTTTTTTTTTTTAAAGGTAGTTCCATTGAATCCTTTCAAATCAATTATTCGTCTCCATCCCTTAATTGCTCGACCACAGCTTCGCCCAGTGTCATATTCGTCTTCTTCACACAAGTTCGCCAAACTCTCGATTTACTACCACTGGTCACAACTAAACTCGTTTTAGTCAATTCCTACCATAGATTTTGGTCTATTTCTCAAGAAGCTAAATTGTAGCCTACCCCGTACATTTTCTGAAAATGTCATCCAAATAGGACGAAGACTGGAGGTTAAGTCTGTCAACGATTTGCAGACTCAAACAAAAAGTCAGACCAAACTAAAATTATTCAGATTGATCTAGATAGTAAAATGCGTATGGAAATATTGATTTTAGAGAAAAATAGTGCCATCTCCCGTAAGCGAAAACAATGCTTCCACTACCTATAAGTATGCAGAAGAAAACATGGAGTGGGTTTTTTTCTAGCACATTAGTTTGCTTGTTTGTTGTTTTCTGTCACTAGCAAACTTCAAATGAGACTGGAGAAATTTCGAAACATTATTATTATTTTGGTTTGACTGGGGGTGCACATGCGCCTATGCTCCTATCAGTAGCCACCCCTGGGCTGATGGTTTCGGATCATATCTGTCTTCTCTTCCTACATCGTTCTTGTCCAACTTAGAACTAAATTCTTTTGAACGCAACTCCTGCAGCCATCGATATTTGTTTGAAAGAATAACGAATAATCGAAACCGTAATAAATGATTCATCTGTTTTTAATTGATACTGACAAGCCAAGTTATTAATATAAAGAAACCGTATATAGTAAGTAAACATTATGCACATGAATAACAATAACAACAAAATCACTAGAGAACAAATCGAATACACATATGTGTATATACAGAGAAACACTTAGCGCTCAGTAGAGAACTTAAAAATATAATCTGCTAGTCTGCCGAATTGGCTGTGGCGCATAGCTTCCTCGTTTACCTGTCATGAATGTATAGATCATTAAAAAGTTTTAAATGATCTTGAAAAATTCCATAGCGGAAAAGAGTATATCAAGCAATGGCATGAAATGTCATAATTGGTCAATTAAGAAACGAAAAAATGATAGTCAATGTAATTTACATTTGTGCAAGCGCAGAATGAACTGATGAGTTGAAAACAATGAAATAGGTACGGGTATGAATAGGTAATAGGTACGGATTTCATCACAATCCGATGGAAACTGTGGAAATTAAGGTTGTTACAAGGATTTCACATTGGTGCATGCGTAGTAGCTATTAACGATACAAGGGTGTTGAAATTGATATGAGGCAATCAAGTCATCTTCTTCCAACTATCATCCAAATTTAAGCGAAATCAAACGACTTGAGTGTGAAAAAAATGGAGCACAATAAAATTTACGTTAGCGCATGCGCAGAACGAAGTATTGATTTAGCAACAATGAAACTGATAGGGGACCATCTACAACCTAACCCGCAGATTCTCTGAAAATTTCATCGAAATCGGATGAATAAAGTGGAAAATAGGCTTGTTGCAAGGATTTCATATTGGCGCACGCGCAGTAGCTATTAATGTTATGATCCTGATGAAATTGATATGGGATGATTAAATTGTCATCCCCCAACTATCGTCCAAATTTGAGCGAGATCGGACGACTAGGGCGTGAAAAAATTATGCTTGGTAGAATTTACGTTTGCGCATGCGCAGAGTGAGGTATTAAGTCAAGAACGCGAAACTGATATGGGACCGTCTACATCCTAGACCGCACATCCCCGTGAAATTCCATCCAAATCGGATGAAAACTGTGGAAAATAAGCTTGTTACAAGGATTTCCGGACACACACACACAACCAAAGAAGAATGGTCTAAAACGTGAAATACAAGTGGAGATTTTTTGATTTCGGAGCCCAACCTCTAGGTAGACTTGGTAGACTTGGACTAGGTAGACCTTTAGGTAGACTCGGAAGCAAAAACCGTGAGAGGTACACATTACATTGCCTCCCTTTGCAAACTAAGAAGAGGGCGGTTTAAAAGGAAGTTCCTGCTGGCAAATGGAACGAAGACCACAGGAGGATCCCTAATTAAAATATTGGGAACGAAATTGCAGAGTCGAGTAACCAGAAACAAGCTTTTGCGTCAACAGCGGTTTCCTAACTGTGCAAATAAGAGAAACGCAAAGACTCCAACGATCATCTTTTGATTACAATGGAAAAGGTCTGTTGTTGTACATAATGTTCTGGGAAAAGAAATCTGTAGAAAATTAGGTTTTCCCGCATAATGTAGCATTTCATTATGTAGTATAACATGTTGAAGGTAGGTATTTCAACATGATATATACTAGATGATATAGACTATGATGGATAGGGTTTTGGGACATTATTCCTTCCCAAAAGGGCTGGGACATTTTTCGTTCCATCCCTGTAGAGTACAAGTATATCTTTGACATATATTTCAGTGGACTATATTCTTGTGGTAGCCTTGTAAATTAGTTGACATCTGATCATACTGACCAACAAAACGTAATGAGCCAAAAAATGGGAAGTTGCATTTTTTTGGGCATTTCTTGTACATTTTCCGTACCCTTCAAGTATTTATCACGCTGTTAGGTTTCATCGGTGCTCAGCGAGGTTTCATTAGTACTTAACGAGAATTATATTCCAAGTCTTTAAGGGCTGAAATGGTTGGCTAAGGCAGATAAAACTAAAAGATCTCTCTCAGTGGTAGGCTTTATACCTGGTGAATTTGACGAAGAGTAATCAATATTCCCCTGGACACTGCAGCTGTAAAATCCCCTCTCTCCTGCCCGCTCATTTCGGATGCAAGAGATAAAACCCCTGGGCTTCATGCTACGGATTTATGGCTCCGACAATTTTCGTTTCGCCTAATTGGAGTTGAGGATGGCGGTGCACAGAATTGACGCCCCTGGTCAAGGCCTCCTGCACGCACCCTAGGAATAGTAATCGCTCAATTACCAAATAGGCCGGAACATTAGGTTCAGATACGACGCTACCGCCCTCGTCGCAGTTTGGTGATATTTATGTAACTTTTTGTAGTAAGGTAACTCTGCTGAGCGAAGCTTTTAACCGTTTTTCATTGCTGACGGTCTCGGGGGGTGAATATCAAGTGACCCTGACAGAGAAGAATTCGATTTCAAATACGCGTTTTGTAGACAGAAGACGTGATTGACGGCGCCACCTGAATAACTTCCATTTTCTCTCTCTTCCTCTGCGTGAGGTATCCGTTTCAAAGCGGAGCTTTTCGCTCGGGTCGGTTTCAGCTATATTCTACATAAACTAAAGTGTTCAGGTACCTATAGGTATACGTACAGTAGCGTATAGATCTATATGGCACTCCGTTTTGTGACAGAGGGCAGGATGGCCCCCTCTAGTGCCGTTCCACTCGCAGTGTCTCTTTAGACACCTTGCTCAATGCCACTAATGACCCTTCTGGTTGAGATGCGGCTTAAACCATTAAACAGAAAATAAAAAATAGCGTATAGAAGTGTATCTATTTAAATTGCATCGATGCAAGGTCCGAAACGTAAAACTGTTGAGCAGCCTCCCTCCCCCTCCCACCATCACTTTTTTGATTTATTATTCTCTGTAACGAAACATAAGCAATTTATAACTCAGTTACCCAAGTGGTCAGAATTTATCGTTTTTTTTTTTTTTTTTTTTTTTTTTCCCCACAATTTTTTAAGCATCTCGACCAGGAGAGTCATTAGCATCACTGGACATGGTGTAAAAGATAACTTTGTAAGCGGAACGCTTCTAAGGGGTGTTATATTACCCTCCATCACTAAACGGATTGCCATGGTGGACTCCACTGGCAGATCGGAAGGGAAGAAAATCAGGGATAACGACATTCTGCAGTGAAAGTCATCGCCGTGCCTTACCGCAAGGGGTATAGGGATGACCACTGGTTAACCCCTACAACAAATTAAAAAACAAACCCCCGAAATAAAGAAAGTAACTAACACTAGATGATATTTAAGGCTTATAACTGAATATATCACTATACGTAAATCAGCAAAGTGAAATAAAACAATGACTGAATGCATATAAATGCATCACAGATCAGATTTTTCAAATCGCTGTTAAGGCCCAGTGGCTCGCTGGCACAATAATAGGGACTGAGACCTTCTCCGGTCTAGACTGAACGTCTACCAACTACAGGAGCCTATGCTGGACTGAGCAGACCTCCAGGATGTGGCGGATGGACAGATTACCCCCACATCTCCCCACACTACATCACGAGCTTCTACGCAAAGCAGGTCTCGGTGGGTAAGACTGGAATGGCCAGAGGCTACCTGATTGATCAGTATTCTGTCCCTCCTTGAAAGTTGGGTTGCGGAAGGACCAACTGGGCCCAAGTCCTAAAGGACACCATGATCTCACCCTGCCATCGCTCCTGCCAGATGAAAAAGGCTTTATGTTGGATGTAGGAGATTTGATCCTCATTGCATATGCATATAGGCAAGAACTTAATGGAGTTATCAGCCACGTTTTTCGTCGCAAGAGCATCACCACACTCATTGCCAGGAATACACATGGCTTGGCAGCCATATAAAAGTACAAGTGAAGTGTAGAGGGGGTTAAGTGAGTGTACAAGTGAACACTAATGCTTCTATAAATTGATAGATGGAAGTGGCAACTCAGCTCAACGGCATGAATCAAACCAAAATATGTGTTTGAATCATATATTATATCCAATTTCACACTAGTTCCTCGTAAACTTGAAGTCTCGTGGCAATCAAACATCAAATAGAAACCGACATATCCTTCACCCCAAATTTATAATTCATCAAAGCTGGCGCCCATCATGTTCTTCGTCGTCTGTTTAATCTAGTTTCGTATACTTATAGCTGTCTAAACTAATTCGTGTGATGATGAGTGATAAGCAGATGTCAACGCTGGGGAACGAACGCAAGACATACGAATCATCAGAGCACGTCTCAGATCTTGAAACTGTCTCCTATTTTGTTTTTTATTTTTTAGAAAAGTATATTATATTGTATATTCATGTTGTAGTAGTTTGAAAACAAAAAGTATACAAATAGAGAAATTTCCGAATATTTATTATAATTTTGTATTAGTGAGTTATTAAAGAACATTAAACTTTATGAATATAAGGGAACTTGAAATTTCGGTAGTTTAATTCGAGGATTCTTAACGTAATATAGGCACATGTAATAATAGGAATATGTAATCCTGTCACATATATTATATTAGGAAGAAAGAGCAATGCCTTCATCAGGCTTTCAATATTCCTTTTCCATAGACCTCCTAAGTTCCGATAAAATGGGATTTTAAAATTTAGTCAAACCTAAGGTACTATAAAGTAAGAAAAATACTCAGTTGTATCTAAGTTATAAGTCATAAATTGATATAATACATTTATAATTAATACTTAAATGTATTAATATTATTATAAGAATACTGTTTGAGAAACGATATTAATTTGCGGCATCGAGCAATACAAATCGATTATAGCAAAATCACCTGTTATCATTTGCCAACCTCGAAAAATTCTTCCAACTAACGTCACCTACCTAACCTATCCCTTTTCGTATAATATGATCATTTTCAGTAATATTCTCTTATTTCGTGTGTCTTGTTTAACCAAGAAAACTGAAAACACTTGATGATCAGGAAGGGGGGACTGATATTAGCCAGTCGGCCATCATTTTCAAGGCATTATGAAATAGTCACATTGTGATGTCCAACCAACAGCATTATGTTATTCAATCCTCGAAACATTTAAATGTTCATTTATTCCCTCTTGCGATTGTTTTTGATAATTATTATTAACCATCTATTGTTATACTATCATATATACTTTAATATTTTTGTATTTATGTCAGTTTATAAATCCTGCCCAAAAGTGAGTGATAAATAGTTGAGTACCAGCTGTTTTGAAGTATCATTTGGACATCACTGAATCATCTATAACCTGGGAACGAATAACCATTCTTCATTATCTAATCAAGCATAATATAGAGATATCCTCTCAATTTTTCTCACCATTTTTGTGTTCTGAATCATCAGTGATTAAATTTCGAGTTAGTCTCATGTTTTGCGAACCAGACCTTAGAGGTGAAACACTGTGGTATAAACCTCACTCGAATATTGAGCCACTGGATTATGGCATAAACTTCTGACTGCCATTTGAGGCTGCGTGCGCTGATAAAATTGAAACTGTAATTGACTCATAAGAAACGATGTTGAAAATGGATGTCATCTGAACTAATAAAACCCTAAATGGATTTTACATCCAACGTGGCCGGATTTATTTGTGTACCGTCGCTTCCAACGTAATAGCGGAGTATTAATTTAACCATCACTCCTGTTTGCCGGAATTCATCAGCCCGTAGCGCTAAGTGATAGCCTGACCGCGTAGGCCCATAGCTAATAAAATGGTGAAAACAACTAATTTGAAACTTCAAACTGAAGAATGAAAAGTAATCGAATGTATAACACCACAGAAGAAGACACCTCAGATTCCATTGTATGTATAGAATGGAAACTATACTCAAACTGAGGAGTGAGTTTTGAAGGGAGAAGGCATTTGTGTTAATTGAGTTTGTTAGGCCAGAGAGAATGAGGATTGAGCTGTACGTGAAGGTTAACATGGGTTGGAAGTACGAAGTAGCGGGTTGCACACTGATGGTTTGACCCTTCTACCAGACCTGTACCCCTTCTTAGATCGTGGCTCCCGCTTCATCGTTTTGGCATGTTTATTTGTGAAAACTAAAAAGTACATAGGTCAGGCATGACACACCTGTTTACCAGCTTGGGTTCCTATATTTTTGCAAAGATATTACCAGTTTTTACCTATTAAGAGGACTATACAACCTATTCTACTTCCATCAAATTTGAGGCTTGGATGGCCACACCATTTTCTCCTCTTCCCTTTTCATGAAATCTGGCATCTTATATCACCTTTCATCTAATCATCTTCCTTCATCTCCATCCTTTGGAACTTTGGGAAATAATTCGTTTTATTTAAGATCTCAATGTCTTTTCAACACACCTAGGTAGGTACTTTTCTTCGTCTTCCGTCAAGTGGCAACTTTGACTTAAGCCCAACTTCTAGTCTCATAATGACTAATTATGTCAATGTGTTATTTATTGTGATTAATAAACCAGAACACTCAGTGACTTTGTAAATCTCAACACAAGCCTTACTCTCCCGTGATCCATACCTTTTTATTTTATTAAATTCCTCAATAAAATGTAGTTGCTATGTGATACAAAAAATAAAATATCGTCTAATTTATAAAATATATTTGTTCTTTCTTTTTTCCTCAGGTATCACACATCTGTATGAACTAGTACTTCAATCTTCACTAATAATCTTGTCCACTTGAAAACCTTAGGACTAACAGTGTGTGATAGAATAATAAGAAATTTCTATGTATATTAACTGGAATTTAATCATCCTATCAATATTAAAGATATTTTATAATGGGGTTGGTACAGTGATAAATACAGTAGGCAACTATTTATATATAAAGAAATACAGCCCAGTTATGATTTCCTAGCCTCTGCTGCATACAATCAGCCATAAAGATAATGGAAAATTAACTTTCCGGAACGGCCTGAAATCGTCTTTGCAAAAGTTTTCAAGATTCAAAGCAAAGTGTATACTTTCGCGGTCGAATATCCACTAATATCAATAATAAGGAAAGAAATCGATGCAATTCAAGGTCAGCAAACCGGTAACGAATCCGGAGCATCCAAGAAAATACGGCTTGAACGGCGCGCGGACGTAGGAGATTGTTCATTGTCCACGCTCGGTCTCATTCCCCCGTTTCTAGCTGGTTTCGAAGTAGTAAATGAGATTTTGATGAAGGTTTGTCAGATGTCAAGTTCAGCGAATAGTTTCCATGACGGCTACCAGCTTCGCCCAATGTGATTGGAAAACCCTTTCAAAGAAATGACCTCGACAACCTTCTACGGGTTATATTTAGCTATTTTATCGCTTATCCCATTTCTTCACTTCTCCTTATTCATATTTTCTACGATCGCAAGTGAAATTTTCTGGGGATGCAGGAGTCTGGCTGAGGTTGGTCCTCATTCAATTTCATCAATGAAAAATAGTTATCTCTGCTCATGCGCAAACGAAACATCAATGGAGCGTCATTTTCTCATGGCTTATACGTCTGATGTCCCTTAAAACTGGAGGGTTGTCGGAAAATTACGATTTGATTACCCTATTCGAGTTTCATTACAATCTATTATTAGCAGCTACAGCGTATGCCCGACCATGAAAGTCGTGTAGCAAACATAAATTCTACAGTTTCATCCTATTTCGGTGAAAGTTTCCGGGATTGTTAGGTCTAGGCTGTATATGGTCCCCAATTATCGCTCATCCCCCAAATAGTTATCGCGCATGCGTCAAAGTAACAAAATATAAGGCATGAATGCCTAATTGACCGAATTTGACATTTCACGCTTCATCTTACTTCAATATTTCCCCCAACCCGCAACGAAATCTTTTAAGATTACTTGGAATCTTTCAATGATGCACGTAAGTATTCATGTGTAGAAGCAATGATCTCACTCTCAACTTGGCAGATTTTTTAAAATGATTGTATTGATGTAAATTATCTGCACCTATAAACATTTAATCTAAATGTATATAAATTAATCCCTATTTCGTTTGATTGCTCCATAAGTTGGGAACGGCTGGAACGAATTAAAATGGGTTTTGGGCTCATAATCAGCAAGCAAGTTCTGTAGGTGGAATTAGGCTTATTTTTTCATCCCTTCTCCTTCCAGCCGTAATAGTTGACCAGCAATAACATTGTTGCAAAATCAATAATTCATTCTACGCATGCGCAAATGTAAATTCCATCATGTTCCATCTTTTCACTCTCTAGCTGTTCGAGTTCGCTTAAATTTGGATGATAGTTGGAAGAAGATGATAGGTAAACGAGGAAGCTATGTGCCACACCCAACTTGGCAGACGTTTTTTTCAACTTCACTGACTTCGAAAATATTCGTCACTTCCTTCAGTTCTCCAGTTCTACTCTGTTACTCCTTATGGCAAGTTCCTCGGCTTTGGCGGAAGATTAAAGGGAGCCGAAACGATGGAGTTAAAAGACTGTGCGAAAAAAATGTAAAAGCTTGACTCTATTGAATGTGCATATCTTAAAAATTAATTACCCACCCGATCGCGTGGGAGGCAGTCTCACGAAAACGCTCCAATTTACATTAGTTACCGATTTTCAATTATGGGAGAGGACGAGTTGATGGTGTTAAACGCGAACGATTTGAGAGGAGGTGGGCTTCTAATGGGGATGCATAGGTCCCACGCCTTTGATTTACTGTCGGATCATTGGCACCAGCCTAAACTGATTCTGTTCTGATTGATGCAGATAGGTCAGGAGCGGGCGAGCGGGTAATTGTTCAATTAGCTATTCAATCGGTTTGGCAAGGGTAAGGGGCACGATGAACAGGCGTTAATATCGATAACCTCCCATTGTTAATAGATTCCTGTAGTCAGTAATATGAAAGACCTAACTCCGTGTAGTAAATTCCACGTATGTCACGTTAGAAAAAGTTCGACTCTCTCGAAGGCACATACGAGATTATGCTCATTACTTACACTTATTTCACTTTTATCTGCTGCAACAGGAAGTCCTTCACCACTCTGTATTTAAAAAGTTCAATGATGGTATAAGAAAATAAAGAGTATATACTTTTTTTTTGGAATTTGAACAATTTGAGCTAAATAAAATTATTATCAACCATCAATTTTATAGCACAAACTATACTTTTCTAAATAATAGAGTGATTTTTTATTTAAAAAGGATGTACCGGATTTATAGTTTTGTTTCTTTTTTTAAAGTTTTAATCGACTTTTTTAGCACATGTACCCAAATTTTATTTACATGTAGAGCTCGTCAAATGTTGTATCACGTACACATATACACACAAACAATGTGTATATATGAGTTGTTGTGCTAAGAATGCCCTGCATTTTATGTAGGAAAAGCCGAGACACAACTTGACCTGCTTTCCAACAACCACAGATCATCGGGAAGAACTGAAGATCTGTCTGTGTGCCATACTACCACGCATGATGCAAATTTGACGATTGTGTTGACATAAAAGTTTAAAAAAAGATGAGGCCAGGGGAAAATAAGAGAATGCATCATCAATCGGAAGAGGCACATATCGGAGGTGCATACGATCCTCCAGGATTAAACATCAGGCGTTAGCTGGGTATTCATATTTTCCATGACAAGTCTCTCTATATATCAACGTCGCAATCTCCACAAAAACTTACTT
Organism: Adelphocoris suturalis; assembly: GCA_030762985.1. NCBI lineage: Eukaryota > Metazoa > Arthropoda > Insecta > Hemiptera > Miridae > Adelphocoris > Adelphocoris suturalis. The sequence goes on from CM061044.1 coordinate 81,288,262, forward strand.
ATTTAGTTCCTCGTATTTTTAGAAAGGCAAATTTAAGTCGAAATATAAAAACTAGTTTTGTGCCGTAAGTTATGGGTTTTCTAAAAACATTGCGTGAATTATACATGCTCTTGTAGAGTATATATATATATACCGTGGCAACAGCTTCATTCAATACGAAAATTCGCCAAAATAATCGAATTTCATGCATACATCTATTCAAATTTAGTTTCCCATAAACAGGTTTTTCATCCAATCTGTGTCAACAATATTTATGATTTATGGTTACACCGGTGATTAATATAAGACAATGGGGGCAGGCCGGATTCGAATCGCGATTGCAGCGAACCTGGCGGTATGGAGGTAGGTTTGGTCCGATATAGATTAGTTGTTGATGTGTACAGTTTGGTGGTCCAGTGGCTAGCAAGCTCGCATCTCAAAATTACATACCATGAAGTAGTCAATCCCGTAGTAAAAATTCAGATTAGCTGGACGTACCACGCAGGTTTGCTGCGATCGCGTTTCAAATCCGGCCTGCCCCCATTGTCTGCTGTAATTTATGACCAGTTTTTAATAAGATCATTCTACTTTCTGACACTAGAATTTATCTTTTGGAGCCATGACAAACGCTAGTCCTATTGGCCGTCAATGACTCGTCCCATCTCATACAAAGCTTGCCGCTTAATGGCGCCAGTGTTTGACAACTTTGCTCCTGTCATTCTGTCCAGTACAATTATAATTTTCAGCAACATTTGCACAGCATACCTCCAAGTACGGGTTAACTTTAAATGGACGTATTATAAATTAGGTATAAAATTACTGGGGTACTAGTAATTGACAAATCAGCTGTCAATTACTGTTGATTACTGAGGATGGCATTCTTTCTGTCAGCAGTAATTGGATTTTTACATATCTCGTACATATCTCAATTTTTAGAGTTTATTCTAAATTATATTTATTATTTTTAATTTTAGAGTTTACAGTTTATTTTAAATTATTTTTGAAAACTACTACCTACCAGAAGTGGTGTCTACGAGAAAGGTTTAGTTTAGTTCAATAGGTTCAATTTATTGTTTATGTTTAATAAATAAATGTGTGTGTTTCTCGATACGCAAACAACATTTTTGTAAAAATTATCTATAGAATTTGTTACGGACGATCAAAGTAACTGCGGAATTTCCTTGTTGTCGGTAAATCGGCAATGTGGCTCATAATCTGTCTGTAATCAGGAGACGACGAGGAGCGAAACTGGAGCTTAAATTAGACCATTAGCCAGCACCAATTACCCGAGCCCACCTCTGATCCTAATAACTTAATAATCCGCCATAAAAATCACCCTCAGAAGGATACCAATCATTACGGCGCCCTTGGGAGGAGCGTGGAAATGGTTCCGCGGAGTGGCGGACTCTGCAGCTGATTCGACCCAGTTGTAAGATCTCGAGCAAAGTTTTCACAATCCCGGTCGTGAGTCGCAATCAAAATTCAATAAAATTGTTTCTCTTTTTAGTAGCATATTTGTGCTCTTGAAATCGTCTTGAAATACATTTTTATTAGTGCTTAATTTTGGAAAGGTTGAGCTCTGATCAGACGATTACGCGATTCGAAATAGTTGATAATTAGAATTCACCGATTCCGTGAGTTTTTTGCAAGTTCAAGGTCTTCGTAGTTGTGAAACGAACGATTTTTTGAGACTGGGCGTTCAACAGCACGTTGAACCTCTCATCACTTGAGCCATCTGGATCCGATTATTCTTCATATTCGACCTCTGAAACATCATTTTATGCGTAATTCTGATCTGTTTGTCCTACTAATCTGTATTTTACTACAAGGATTGATTTGGGACTTTTTCCCTTTTTGAGATCCCCTAACTAAGTATACACATCATTCTGATCTATTACGTAGGTCCGTATATTTTATGAGGCTGATTATTATACTGAGGCCGATTATGGTTTATAAAGACCTACAGTAAGGACACTTAACTACAGTGCTACAGTAAGTGGTTTCAATGCTTATTAAAAGAAACAAAAATTTCATTAATAACTTAATTACTTACAAAGTACCATTTTTCTTTCTGCTTGATCTTGCCGTTAAAAACCTATCAGATAATAGAGTGTTTTGTACTTATCATATTCGTATTTCTCGTAAACATGAAAGCAAGCTGTTAGGGCGAGAACGATGAATGCTAACCTATTCGCATTGATTTCTCGTAGCTTTTTTCGTAAACCCAAGAGAAAGAGAACTCTTATAAAGACGTTAACGGGACTCTTGTAGTGAATCACAGCTTACGACTCACAGTAGACAATTTTCAAAATATAACAAGAAATAAGAAACAACGACGGCTTACCTATACATCAAACAAAAAAGATTCAGCTACTAATAATTCAAATCTTTAAAACGTGTAAAATAAATCAATAAATAAAGAGGGGCGTTGGTTCCCGACACTTCAAGAAAAAGCAGAAATATTTTGTGAGCTGCTTTATCGAAAATTTGCACCCAAGCCAACAATTGGATCAGAACATTCACCTAAAATTGCTTAATCTGCTCGAACATGCTGGTTTCGATTTAAGACAGGGGGTAGAAGTTATATCATGTAGGTACGCGATGTTATCATGAAAAAACCCATGTTTCTTTCTTAACTCAATAAATTTCTACGTTTGACCACATATTCAAAATCTGTGTTCAATTTAATACGACATAATGACCATTGTTTCGCGGAATATTAATATCATCAAAACTCAACTGCTGAAATATGACAGATTTTTGAAAATAAAACTTTTGAAAATCGTAGAAACTGCACTTCTCTTATAAAAAATTTCACGGAGGTTCTGAAATGTCACTAAAACATTCTCATGTAATAAACTTTGAAATGGTATGGTCAACTATGTGATTTCGTTCCGATTTCTTAGAGACATTCAAGCTGGAGTGTGAAATAACGTATTTTCAATCGATCGAAAGGGGTAGAAGAGAACATTATTGATTGGTTTAGAGTTTTTTAAAATTAGAGATGGTTCAGAGAGATGGGTTTTAAGGCTAAAAACGAGATTCCCGTGGACAAAAAATCTTCAAAAAATTTCATTTCGCCGGCGGATTGTAACAGAAAATTACCTTGACTGCGATTCACTCAAGTTCTGGTCTAGTTTTGCGAAAAAACAATAACTAAATATTTAAAACATAAATGGGAAACGCTGATTAAAATTGGGAAAATTTAAACGAAAAATTCCAAGTTTCATGCATAAAATGAAAGTAACTTAAGTCTTTTATAGGTCGGAAAATTAGGTTTTGAATAGGATTAGACTTGCAAATTGGCCTGTCCAAATTAAGGGTTTTATCGCATCCCCCCCCCCCCCCATCATTAATGTACCGAAGCCCCAGGTCGCGGTACGTGCTGGCTCATCATAGTGTAATGGAGATGCTCTAAATAGTATAACGACGTCTAAGCTGTCAGTGTCGAAGCAGCCGATGATTTAAATTTTTTTGTGTCGAAGCCATTTTACGGGCTCGTGGTATATTGATATCCATACCTACCAAAACTACTAGTGAGTGTCCCCAGATCCCATTTGATGTTTATGAATGCAATTGATGTATGTGGTCACTGCTAAAATGGTAAAATAACGAACGTCGTCGCCCCAGCAAAACTCCCGCCAAGAGGACCCTGAGCCGATTTGTCTTGAGACCTCAGGGGCTTTAGGACTTCTCAAGACTTCGCGTCCAACCTCCAAAACCACCGTATCAAGAACCAACAATCTTCTTTACTGCTTCGTTCTCAGCGAGACTACCAGAATCCCGAGTTAGCCCCAAGCCCCCGTAAGGTCCTTCACAATTATCTAATTGTCGGAGAGCTTTTCCTCCTCTTGTCTTCTCACCCTTAAGTTAAATGGGTTTCCTCACCCCGTTCCAGACTCCTTCCGCTCAAGAGATAGAGATAACTTGGAGGTCTCAGAGGGGTTGGTTTTGTGGGACTGGGAGGCTTGGCCGGCCTACGTCTCTTTTGCCAACCAATTACCTCTCGAACGAGTTAATCAATATGACCTCCCCACAACTCTTCAGCCTGGTTCCGGGTTCCACTCAGGTGATCCACAACCTCTTTATTACAACAGTTTACCTTCCCTTTTGAGTACAAGCATTATTTACACTTCCCAATAACCTCAATAGAATAATACGAATTAATATATTTTTGTTCTTTTTTAACAGGTACATAATCTGTCCCATCATAAATCTAGAAAAAATGACTTAAAAAGTTGATTTCCAAAAATTTTAATGAATTAGGTAGATACATGGGAAGTGACAAGCTCGGAAAATTGGTTTTATTTTAAATATTAGTTCAACGTATTGCATTTTTCCCTTGACAATTTAGATTATTCATTCACAATGTTATAAAATATTTTGAGCATCCCGCATTCACTCTACGCTCATCTGATTAGCCCCAATCCCCATTTCAATTTGTTTACATTTGTTTTGCTACACCTCCTGAGACTGAAGCTCCTCCTTTTTGAATAAGACTATATTATAATTCGAAAAATTCCATTGGATGTTGGACACATAGTTGTAATATTTCGTTACTATAATGTTCGCCTCACTTTTAAAATGTGTAAGTATGAGTAGGTATGTTACTACGATGAATTTGTTTATGTATGTATTTATTAAATTGAAATTGTAGTTTCTGATTCCTTTGATGAAAATTGGCTCTAACTTGAAAAAATTAATGTAACATGACCGCTTGAGCAATTGTTAAGTACTTTCTTTATGGGTGTGATACAAAGTTGGGTCCTATAAAGAAAAACACCCACCCAACCCTTAATCGCACCTACCAAGAAGATGTTTTGAAATATTGAAGAGGATTACCATCAAGGGTGAGTCGATAGGCTGTGTCGTCAGGCATGCCTAAAGTAGGGCTGCTCACTTTATTGTTTTGAATAAGTTGATTCCGTTTTTTTACTCACCTAGACTAACTTGCGAAAAATTACCTTAACATTCACAGTAAGTAATTTCCAAAAATTTGCTGAACTCACAAATAACGAAACACTCTGGCATCACTTAGGTTAAATTTCTCTTAGTTGAATGCATATCAAACAATCAAATGAACTTACTAGAGTATTTTTGAAGTTCTTACAAGGTAACGATTCTCAACAAAGTTTAAAGTATATGTAAGTACCACAAAACGACAATCTATCATATCTGTGTGAAAGAATTTACCTGAAGAGACTTCTGTACTACGAGTACGCAATCACCGGATACATTTTCATGTTTTTGAACAAAAAAGGCCATACCTACCGACGCATCGTTCTCAAACTTTAGTAATTTGTCGGAATTCATCGTAACGAACACGTTCGCAACGCGACACTGGTTTAAACGCAAAAGAATGAGATTTTATGTTGACATTTGAAATTAAACTCTTTTTTTTATTTTACACTCGCTAAACTTGTTCTGCAGTTGCTTACATATCAGACTACGTATAACACATGTTAATAAATCAACTGGAGGAAAAAATTACATAACTCCTTAGCATAAGCATTATTTTGACAGCAGGTACGAATCGGCCTTAGGGAAATTGGTCGCTGGTTGATATAGTGATGTTTAAGATAAGTCAAGAGCTTTTCAACAAGGGGTGAAATGCCGAAGATAATGTTTTGTAGCAACAAACCTGACGTTAGCTAAAACCATCAGAAAAAAATGTTAGTAACGCTGTAAAAACTGTCGATATTACCAGCTGTGTGTCAATGTAAACAGATACATATGGGTCAGAAACATGAAGAGTCCAGAGAAGAGAATAAATAATTATTTAACCATTCTCTTGTCTGGACTCTTCAAGTTATAACCTGAAGGTGTCGGAACGGAAGATCCTCTGGCGGATCCATGGACCGATTTTTGGTGAAAACCGTGGATAGAGAATAAGAACTGATGATGAACTGGCCCTGATGTACTGAAATTGTCACTTTCATGAAGAAGGAAAGACTTTGTTGGATAGGACATGTGGAACGAATGGATAATGAATGATGATTTATATATAGTTAACCAAAAACGCTGCAAATTATTACACAAAGGTTTATTATTTATGTATTAGACCCCTTCAGCGTAGATCTCTGGTCCATAATTATTAAACGCCGCTTATAGTATATTTAGTATCGGAACTCGGAGCTTCGGACCTCACAAATGGGTTCAATCCATTACAGCAGCGGAATATCACAATTTTACGCTTTTTAATATAGTTGATGAACAAAAAAATTTATTACCAAGTCATCTTTCCAACACATAAAAGTGTTACCTATACTGTATATTGATATCATTTAATTGGTCAAATTTCAAAAAATGTGCTGACAAAATCACTGAAAATGGCTAAGAATTGTTAAATTGATATTTTTTAGCATAAGATTGGTCAAATAAAGTTTATCAACTATGAAATAGAACATTCAAAAATTTATGTACGAAATTATGCTAAAAACTTGAACTTCATTAAATTTAGTTTTAAAAAATCTATAAAATTGCAAAAAATAGCCTAAAATCCAAAATCTCTTTTTGAATAGAAGAGTATCATTTAGAATACTTTTTTTTCCTTAAAATTAATAGCTAACATTTTCTTTTCACTCATAAATCTCCAATTTCTATACAACTTGAAATATACAAAAAAAAAGACACTTTTTAACCTATTTTTGGCTCATAGCACCCATGAGAGTGGAGCGATCGAGCTGGCGAGAAGTTAGGACCAACTAGACCCCAAGTGGAGTCTATGTGCGAAAGAACAGATTTTTTAAGTCAATTCTAAGGCCTTTTATGGCCCGGACGGCGGACGGCGAACGGCGAACGGCTGACGGCGGACGGACATTTCAAATTTGGATTCTAAGCACCTTGAAACGTAAAGTGACAAAGTTTGAGGGGGGGGGGGGGGGGTATAAAAACTTTTTGCTATACGATCACATAGGCTTATTATTGGAAATAATAAACCAAAAGCGGCAGCCGAAGAGGCCGACTACGGATGAGGAGAACTGATGACTTGGAGACCGACCTGAATGAAATGGTGTCAGACGAAGGCGCCAGCTGGCAGAGGATAGGAATGAGTGGCATCAGATGATTGAGGAGCCTCAACTTCTTTAAAAGACTACTGCGCCAAAGTAAAGACATTTTCAAACAGCCACAAAATAAACCCGATGTGCTATAATAATTTTATATAAAGATTATCTAATTCCTTTGTTTTTTTTTATAAAATCGTTTTTCGAAAGTTTATCATACAATTTACTGTGAATTGAAACACAAATGGCAAATACAATACAGAAACTCACCAGAGAAAGGATTTCACTAGCGCTTACCTGCGCTAGCGCTCTCTGTAAAGAGTTGGTGAAGCAGGGATGGATATGAGTAAAGGCTGGGTACAAAACTGGTATTGAAAAGTTTCTTCATCTGTTGAAGCGGAAACTGATACCAAACTACACGAACTACTTTTATAGATAGCGTTGCTTCGTGTGTAAAAAAATCCCCCCAAAAAGACCCTTCGCAAACTAATGATGCCAGGCCACAAAATGTATTATATCATCCAATACGGGCCAAGAGAAAATAGTCGGATTGCCGTCTCTTAGTACAGTGCATTCATTTTCTTACTTCTTTTGACTGCAAGAGGGAAGTGATACGCTTCTTGAAGACGCGTCCAACTTGCACACGCAGTCAAAAAGGCGATCCGACTATTATCTTGGCTCGAATTGGATTATATGCTTTTTTTTACACGGAACGTCTTTTTAGAAGGATATTACACATTTTTGGTGGTCTAGGGGGGAAAGACTGGAATGTACAGGCAGAATGAGATTGGTAATTAACATTTACTCCCTTCTTACTGCCCCCCCCCCCCCTTCCAGCACTTGGTTGTAGCGGCAAGAACCTCCAAAAGGCACTTCCGCAGAAGAAATTTAGTCTAAGTTTAAAATTTCATCAAAATCAGTGAATGGAAAGATTGCTACTTTATACCTACCCACTCACCACCCCTCCACCACTTGGCCTTACCGGCTCCAAAAGTCCAAAAGGAACTTCTTTAGGTCGAGTATAGCCATCGATTAGAATTTCATGAAAATTGGGCGAGGAGAACTAGTAGAAGTGCGTGGGTAAAGAATTGGGTGGGGCGAGAGTGAAAAAGAAGAAAGTCCAAAATAATTATGCATTTTAACGCCTCGTTTTAGCTCATGTATAGAATCGATCTACCGTTACGCGTTTTGCATCAGGCAATTCCGTAGGCATGCCCCTCCTGGATATGAAAATAATAATAATTTAGATCTGACAGAGTGAGGTCGGGAGGGGTCACTGATAGGCCGAAGTTCTACTTTGTTACTTAGCTCAGCGCGTCTCTTCATTGCAGTGGCCGCTAGCCGGTTTTCGGAAGGCTTGGTAATACGAGACTAGCGTCTTGCTAGATACTTAATAGATAAATGTATTTTACGAGAGCACTAACATTGTTACATCCAGCCCTCGGTCGAATATAAATCCATGCAGTAGAGTGGTGTACGTCTTTACGCCTACTGCATAGTTTCTTTTGAATGGTTAAGATGATTGTAAAAAAAAGTCAGCCGATGTTGATAAGTTGAGATCACCGTGTGTCAGTACAAAATGCGAAAATCACGATCGAACAAGCGGATAATTTATTATGCAAATCGCAGTTCAGAGCCACACGCCCGCCGCCATCTACCGTTTAGTTACCTCCTACGGAAGTCAGATACTTCCCGACACTCCTACGCCAGAACTAGATCTTCCAGCGGAGCAGATAAGAGATCCAGAGCTTGGCCGCTAAATTAGTCTTGGGGCAACCAGCAGTGGGCGGACGCCTTATCGAGATTTGGCAAAAACCAGTCCCTTCTTTTTTTAACTACTCTCTCTCTCCCTCACCGTTTGTCTCCCCTGAATGAATGGTTTTTGAGGGTTCCAGGGTTTAATTAGAGAGACGTTGAGCAACGGAAAAGTGCAGAAAACAATGCGGCTCTCAACAATAAATTGGTGTGGGTTTCGTGTTCATTGTTAGCCGCCCGAGTTATGAGGTGTCATTGAATTTCAATGACTTCGAAGCCCGTTCGAGCGCAAATTAGAGGCGACAGATTAGCTTATCGTACATCTGACCATTGATGTATGCATCAATGGGGGCGTGCGAATTTAGCTTGATTACAGTGATATGTGCATGCACCTTTGGCCAAATGGTAATCATATAACCAAGAAATTAATATTCATTCATATCATAATTGGCTGGTACCTATTCTTACGTACCATTTAAATTTAGCATTGAAGAGACGATTTTTAAACCAGAAAATTGTTAACCACCAATTTTATGACCAACTAACTCGTTCTAAATAATGTTTTGCTATCCAAGAAGGATTTATTTATTGTCGATTTTTAGCAGATAATTATGGAAACTAAGTAAATTTCTCAGCATACTATTGAGCACAAATTTTTTAACGTTCTAGTTCATTGTTGATAAACTTCTTCTGACTAAAATTGTGATAAAAAAAATATGAATTTAACAATATTTAGCTGTTTTGGCATCTTTTAGTGTTTTTTGTAGCACATGTTTTGCACCAATATAATGTTCAAAAAGTACTGGCCAACGAACTCATCCTTTCAATTGGACAGCTTGATTTTTGGAGCAAGAACGGAATTTTATCTCAATCCTAAGATGAGTTATTGTTTGGTGGAACAATATATATACTAGGGATGAGTCGATTCCCGATACCGATTCTCGATACCACTGATTCTTAGGCATTGGTATCGGTATCGAGAATCGATCGCCTAAAGCCGATACCGATACCGCCCGGTGATGGCCGTTTTATTACACTACGGTACTATTGCAACCATCTAACAACGAAGATGGTTGTACCGTGCAACCGTTGTGTGAAGTTAGCAGTTGCAAAACATGAATTGTCCAAAACACAACTCACAATTATAACTTTGTTCACAAGTAGGCTTGTGTTATTTTGTTTGTGACCAGAAGCATTAGACAAAGCTATGTTTTCCAAGTATAAAAGCCTAGAGCCAGTCTTATTTGGAAATACCTTACAGTTACCGACGAAAAACTAAAAAACCAAGTCAGTCTGCTTAACTTGTTTTATTCAGAAAGAAATCAATCCAAGGCAATAAAAGTTGCCTATTAATTGATAATTGATAGATAACAAAAAAAAAAAATCAAATTTTGTATTTGCACAAAAAATGAAAATATAAATCTGAAATTAGGAATTTGTAATAAGAATTAATCTTTAAAATTTATTTAATTTTAATAAGTAACTAAAGCATTAATTAAATAGAGCCAGACAGAATTAAAATGTTGGTCTTTTTAAACAAAAACCTTATGTAGAATAGATGGAGGATAAAGGTTTTATTATCCATGTTTTGTTTTTATTTAAAAATTACCTCATTTACAAATATATTGGGATCAATTTTTTGTAAGTATAAGTTGTATGTTGTAAAAAAATTTTTGAATATATTACTAGTTCAAGAGGAATTTTTGTTTTTCACCTACAGGTAAGTTAGGTATTATGCGCTGATGGTATCGGTATCGAGACTCGGGAATCGATTTTTTAGGTATCGGTATCGGTATCGGGAATCGATAAATTTTGGTATCGACTCATCTCTAATATATATATACTTTGGCACAGATGTGCGGAGAAAAATAGCACATATATAAAGATAAATTAAAAGGAAAAACTCACAGTTATAATATTTCGGCTTTTGCCTTTGTCAAATAGTAGAGTAGAAGTATATATATATATATATATATATATATATATATATATATATATATATATATATATATATATATACCAGTAGTAAGTGGGCACGTTTGGATCAACTGAGAGAAAACTAACAGTAAAATATTTAAAGTGAAAACTAACAGTAAAATATTTAAAGTGAAAACTAACAGTAAATATTTAAAGTGACACCAAACAGTAAATATTTAAAGTGAAAACTAACAGTAAAAACTTTTCAACACAAAACATCAGAACCAGTGACTTTTTCTTTTTGGGGCGGTAAGTTAAAAGGATCTCTCCAATAAAAATAAACATGTCTCAGCCATTTTTACAATTTTCACTTAAGCATATCGAATTCATTGAATGTTTTGCGTATATCGATAGAGATAGAGATATGAAAGTATACAGGTTTATTGAGCAACTAGTATACGGAGAAATCTCAGCTGATAAAATTGCAAATTTTAAAACACAGTTGAAAAATGTAGGGGTTGAAAATTTCATAAATACCGTTAAGAAAACAATACCAGTATCTCCGAAAAAAGACGTGAAATATAAAAGGAAAAATATCAAAGAAAATATGTTGGAGAATTACGTTATTCGTAATAATCGAGATAAGAAATTTCTACAAGAGTTGAACGTAAAGATTTTTTTAAAGATGATCCCAGATAGAAATATAATTGTGGACGATGGTAATATTATCGATATAATATTACCTTGATTTCGTATTCGCCTTTTGCAACTCCGTCAGTTCGTAGTATTCTGAGGGGTTAGTTAAAAGAACATCGATATAAAATTAAAGATAAATGAATTTAATTGACGTAGATAATTTTATATCAATGTTTTTACGTAAGAACATCGATATGTACAACTATTCAAAAAACAGAAAAAATATATTAAGCTCCATAGATTACACTAAACTAGGCGGTAGGATATACAACGACGTAAAAAAAGATTTGGCAATCATCGACGAATTACAATTTAGTGAACATATATTCTTGTTGTATAAAAAAAGAACTGCTACTTTGATAAAAAAATTTTTATCCATTTTACAAACGCCTATACGCAAAAAGGAAAAAGACAAATGTAAAATATTAAATAACTATTTAAACGTCGTAAAAACTTGTATTCCGTATAATATTTTTGTAAAGTTAAACATTACTGATAAAACGTGTAACAAACTAAATTTAAATTACAGTAGAAATTTCTGCGAAAATTGTGAAAACAACGAGGATTTTATAAAAGAAAACGATATTTTAATTTGTAAAGTATGTTTTTCAGAAGTTATAGAAAAGATGTATTTTAATAATAGATCTTATAATGTCACAGTAAAAAAATATAATTATGATCGTGTTAGTCACTTTAAAAAATGTATTCAAAAGTATCAAGGAAAACAATATACTTTTATAAACCCCACTATTTATTCAGACCTCGAGCGCTTATTGATATTTCATGGAATAATTAAAGACGAGCGAGAATCTAGGTCTAAAAAATTTGCAAACGTAAAAAAATCTCATATTATACATTTCTTAAAAGAACTCGGATATACTAAACATTATGACGATTATGTACTTATACACGCAAATTTAACTGGTCAAAAATTAAACGACATAAGTCATCTGGAAAACATTCTAGTCAAAGATTTTGAAAAATTTTCTGAAAAATATTCGTCTATATTTACAAACTCTGAAAGAAAAATTTTTATAAATACAAAGTTTATTTTATACAGACTGTTATTGAGACACAACCATAAATTAGACGAAGGAGATTTTCTTACATTAAAATCTCTTGATCGTAAAAATGAAACAGACAGAATTTGTAAAGCTATATTCGACTCTTTAGGGTGGGAATACAAAACTAAGTAATTTTTTAATGAACACTGCTCATTAAAAAATAAAATCTCCTTCATACCCCAAGCATTCCGAACTTTAGCAAGCGTAAAAATTATCCTCAAACTGCTGCTTCAGTATAGCTTTACTCTCTTTATAATCCAATTTTCGAAGTTGATGTTCAGTAGCATTTTTAGGAACCTTAATCTTTTTTTTATTAAGGAATGCCTTTACTTCCTCCTTTGTACGGAGTGGTGGTTTACCATCGATACCCAATAAACGTTCTTTCAACAACATTTTACTAAATCTATACTCCTTCAATTCATGTAAAATATTATCTAGTGCGTCAAGGTTTTTTTCATAAAATTGAAATTCAGGTGTCTTTACAAACTTCCAGAAACCTCCATGTTTTTCACATAAATCTAATGCTTCGTTGTCTAAACCCATAGCTCTTTATTTATTATAGAAAATATTTTTTTCGAACCCACCTTTAAGAATTCATTGACAATGAGGGGTAAGTTAAAAGAAAGAAAAATAAACAATAATAAACATTTTATTTTACATCATAAAAGAATAACTAGAAACGCAGAGTCTTTTCAAGGTTTACACTCGAATCTTGAGACAGCTGGTTCATCCTCTTCAGAGTGTTTCTGTAGATAAGGCGTTCTCCAAGGAGCGCTTTTGGAGGGGGAAATCACGTCACAGCGAGTAGTTTCATAAAAAAGAATAGCTAGAAACGAATGCGAACGTTGAGGACCGCTCCTGTAGATAAAGCGCTCTTCGAAGAGCGCTTTTGGAGGGGGAACTCATATTTTTAATCAGGCACATTTTATCTGTGATTCAAACTGGAGACCAAGGCGCTATTATCACGTCAGAGAATTACGTCACACCGTCCCGCGCTCCTGTAGATAAAGCGTTCTTTGAGGAGCGGATTGGGTGGGAGAACACGACCTTCTGGTTCAGATGCATTTCATTCCATCTCCCAAAATGTTTTATACTCAGGAATCTTTAACATGGTTTCCACTCGTAAAATAATTTTATAAAATGATGAGAAGTAAATGGAGAGTTTCTTCAGCTTTGGGTTTTTATAAACCATTTTGCCAACTGCCCTGAGTTTTCTTGCATATCCTTCAGAAATATTAAATTTTGCTTGCAAGTGTTCTTTCCAGGTGGTTGCAGAAGTATTTTTCTTGAAGTTCTCGAAATATTCATTGAGAAAGTAGCCGTATGCTGAATACAAATAAAAGAGCTTCGTCTTTTGCTTTTTTATGACAACATGAAGTTTAAGTAAATAATCTTCAACTTCACCAATGTTCGTCTTATCAGGAGGTCGTAAGTCTTCAGTATTTCGATCTGGTACGAGATGATTAAGTAAAAAAATATGCGTTTTTTCAGGAGGAATAGTCTTAAATGTTCTTGGAAGTTTTAATAATTCTTTATAATTAATACGCTTTACCACTGGCACTTGAATGTTTCCAACTGTTATCAATGTTCTTGCTGCTTCCAAACTTTCACAATTTTCCACTTTCTTGATAAAGTCTATACACTCACTGTGATACTTTTTATGACTCTGAAGTTCAAAAAAAAAAATCCTCTTCATCACCAAATGCAAGCCTCATGTAATCTTTAGGTTGAGACATTGTACACACAGCGTCACTTCTGAAAGGATAACTGAATGAGAACTGCGTATAGCCTCTTCCTTGACTCATATCGGTTATGTAACCAGTTCATGATAATTTAGATTCACCGAACAGCCAATAGATTGTGTTTGAAGTTCTAATTCTTTAGTGTCTCGTTATTCGGAGTAGTTTTTATTGAGAATTCTCAATAAAAACATATTCACCTTACCCTAAACAAGTTTAAAATTCCTCTCGAATTATATTCTTCAACGGAATGTAGTTCAGAGTAACTTCTGAAACCAAAATTACGTAAGCAAAAGTGTTTTCTGGTGCATCATTTTCAAAATCCGCTCGTAAAACTATATTATTTTTTTGTCCAGTTATGGACTGTGGTTGTCTAGTCATATTCACACTGAATACTGGATAGCTCTCTTTGAAGAACTGAGGCTCATAATATGGATGGGATGAGTCATCTTTACATATTATTCTCTTGAAATCTGTAAACATGTCGTAAGCTAAGTTATATTGCTCTGAACTCCAATCTAAATTCAAAGGTTCTCGAGGAAAAATTTTCCCTGCTATTTCAAAACTAATATTTTTTACACTCAAATGATCAAATTTGGAATTATCTTTCTTTTGATTATTTTTTCTGTCAGTTTGGAAGACAACAAACCCCCAGATCGGATTCTGTAAATTTCTATAAATATCGGTAATATTATAAGTGATATAATTTTTAATGACACGTTTTTCAATACATTGCAATTTTTTAAAGTGAAACAAATAAGGAGCGGTACTAAGTTCAGCAATTAATTTATTTTTGGATTCACCCGTATATTCGATTATCGGGACTCGCAGGTAGAAAGTTTTAATTTCCACTTTTCCCTCCACAGCTTCAACAGAAGCTGGATCGGAAGGTTTCTTGTAACGGAAGAGCACATTATCATCAGAATTTCTAGTGAATGTAATTTCAAAACCTCCCCTGTAAATTGGAACTGTTAAATCACTGAAGAACCCAAGGCCTAAATCACCCAATTTACCACTTGCACTGAAATTTCCACCTCCTATAGCTTTCGTATTAAAACCTGAATTCATTACTTTACCATTATAGTTTGCTGGGCCTGGGAAAGAAGCTATACCCATCACTGTACTAGCAATACCTGGATGATCAATTTCATCAATAAGCGTATTGTGTTTTCTTAGTTCAATTTTGGAAAAAAGATGTGCTACAAAATTGTTTATCATCCTTACACTATCATTTGTTCCATATGCTTTTGTGGTATCTTTAGGAATGTATTTTCCATCAATGTAATATTTAATATTGCTGCTAATAAACTCATCGTTTAGAAGCAACTTGAAAACGGTTCTTTTGTTCTCAGAGTTAAATTCCAAATTATTTTCAGGATTATAGTTTTGATACTCAATACTTGTGATTTCAGAATCGTATTTCGAGTAAATTGCTTTAATTTCATTCATACTTATTTATTATAGGAAAAAAGTTTTTTTATAGAATCGAAATTCTATAAAAATATCGAGATAGCGGAATAATTAAAGGGGAATCCCTATAAAAACTGACTTAAAATCCAGTTCTGAAAACTTCCCCATGTTTCAAAAGTGATAGTTTGAAAGGGTCCGCACTTTTAATTTCTTTCTTATTTTTATTATATTGATTTAGAATATTATTTTTCATATTTATATAATTTTTTATTTCTTGTTCAATATCATTGAACTCTTCATCAGATATTTTACCGTCTTTAATTGCTTTTATGAACTTTTCTTCAATCGAATTTAATTTAGCTTTTGCCAAAAGCGCAATTTCAGAGTGTTTAGTAATTTTTTTATTGACAAATCCGCTTGAAGTCCTTAATATTACTGATAAGGTTGTCAAGCCTACAGAAATTGGAACACTGAATGGAATTATTATTGGTAATGTTATAGAAGCACCAGTCAGTCCGAGTTCTGAGAGGGCAAATAAAAATTCAGTACCGTAAAGAGTACTGGATAGTTTTCCATATTTTTTACTCAAACCATTTCTCATTTTCTCTTCATCTTCTAAAAATTTAAATTGATTGATAATTCGATTGATTCTATAATTGTTCTCTTTAAACTCGGGAAAAATTATTTTTGGATATAATCTAGGATGAGTTATTGGATTAAATTCTTCAGGGGCTGAAGGTGTTTCATTATTTGTGTACATCATTTTATTATAGGAAAAAAGTTTTTTATAGAATCGAAATTCTATAAAAATATCAAGACTATAAAATTTAATAAAAGAAATTAAGATTTTTCTTCAATGTTCTCACGCTATTTTCAAAATCGTGTCCTTCTGATAGCTTTTTCAAAATTAATAAACATAAATGTCCACAGATAGGAGGATCATATTGGTTTTGGATTTGTTCCTCATTATAAAATAAATTTTCTGAACCTAAATATTGAACAAGTTCTCTTGGTGGTGGTGCATTACCATACGAATCAAAATAATATTTTAAATTGTTATTTTTATAAAATGCAGTCCAGTGGCTTCCAGCCTCATCAGAATTTTCTAGATTTATAATTCCACATTCCGTGTGGTTCACTTTCTCTGGTAAATCATCCTTCATGAAAACTCCTTTGAAATTTTTAATTTTCATTTCTTTCGATAATCTTTCAATATCAAAATTGGTAAGAGGTTGGAAGCTATTTAGTTTTTTGATTTGGTAGGTTTCTTTTTAGGTTTCTTTTTAGGTTTTGAAATAGCTTTTTTCTTCTTCAATCCAGAACCGATACTTAAACTTTTTGCGTTTTGTGCTAATCTCTCCATTTCCAAGTTATGGCGTTTGATTTCTGCTTCTTCAGCAGATTTATGCTTAGAATCAATAACGCTAGAAGCTACTGCAGCTCCACCACCCAATAATGCCCCAAGAGCGCCAATTCCTGCAAAAAGTAAGGGTAAAAATCCCCCTGAATGATTTATTTGCAACTGATCATAATTCATTTCCAATTCCAACCCTTTTTTGTTTTTGATACATTTATCTATCTTTTTTTTCTGAGTTTCATTTAACAGGATTCTATGATTTCCTTTTCCACTAATATCTGCAAAAGTCAGTCGTACTTTTACTGGAACACGTTTTTTATAAGCAGATCTTATTTTTTTCATTTGTATTTCTGACAAATTTATTTGATGTGTAATCATTTTATTATAGGAAAAAAGTTTTTTTATAGAACGAAATTCTATAAAAAACAATCATAATAACTAATTAGTATACACCCATCCCAAAGTGTCTTTTGATTTTCATACCACCTACCACAGTAGCAGCTCCCAATTTTTCACCGATATTTGTTGAACTTTTCATAATTTTATAAGCTTCTGTTTCTAGTTGTTTATCAGCAAGATGCCTATCACTTGTTTTTTCATGATCCCTATAAAAAATGTCGTGTTGTTTACAAGCTTTATCAAGGCTATTTATACCTTCATCACCTCTATTTAATCTCTTATCCAATTTAGTAAATGGTCCGCAATATTGATAACCACCTGGGAGATGCATTTCAGGTACGAAACCGTCTAGTTTGTTCAACAAAGTATTGAAAATACCAGAACCGTTTTTTATCATATTTTTGGGTAAATTATTAATAATTTTAATCAAGTATTCAGTTCCCTTGGGATTATCAATATATTTCTCCAGTTGATCTTTAATGAAATTTATAATTCCCAATTTTTCATTGTGAAAATTATTATTTCCTGCCTGCTCTTGCGCATGCAAATAGTATAGTCTTTGTTGAATTTGATTCAAATTATCTATATATTTAAATTCTACGGGATTTTCATTATATTTAATCAACCCAGTACCAATCTTTTTCTTTTTACTATACTCCCAGATTGGTTTTATGATTTCTTTCCATTTTTTACTAACACTTGATTTTGGTTGTTTAGATTCGGGATTATTATTTTGAAACATGCTATTTGTTTGAATGAGGATTCTTGCATAAGCTTTAAAGTCTTCATTAGTGTATTCATCTTTGGATGGAATATCAGAAGCTATGGGCTTTGTTAAGAGCTTCCATAAGCCTTCAGTACCGGAATATTTCATTTTTTCTATTTCAATATCATTGCCATTTACCCGTATCTGTTTATTTCCAATAAATATATGATTTTTTAAAGGATATATTCCAAATTGCCTATCAGGATGAAGAATATATAATTCTGCAATTGGTCCAATACCTAAAGGGCCTACAGAAGAGTTTGGTAATTTAAAACTTTTTTGTAATATTAATTCCATTTCATCATCCCTATCTGCATTGTCACTTGAAAAGCTTTGATTTAATGTATCTTCAGTATCAATACCTTGAACCTCGCCATCAACATCTTGAAAAGAAACTTTTTTAGGTGAACTGATAGCCAAGGGGTTAAATGTTTTTATTGCAGGAAGGAGTTCTAATTTTTTACCAAGATCTTCATCAGTTTGTTTCACTGCTTTTTCTACCTTATCTAATCGTGAAGTTATAGGTTCATAAGCCTTTTCTTTTGTCTCCTTATCAGATGCTTGGTTAATCCTTTCTTGTCTCGCTATTTTTTGTAAATATTTTCTAAGTTTAATCGATTTATCAGCTTCAGCTACGCTCATGGGTTTACGGTTTGGTTTTGTGAAAAATTTTTGTTCATCTTTTTCGGGAGGTTTATCAATCTTTTTTATTTCTCTAAGTTTGGCTTCTTTTTCCTTCATAATTTCAAGTTGCGCTTCTTTGTATTTCTGTCTAAGCGCTTGTTCTAAAGTAATTTTAGTCATGTTTTTATTATAGGAAAAAAGTTGTTTTAAAAATCGGTCAAACGCTTAAACGCTTAAACGCTTAAACGCTTTAGGAACGCTATTTTTGCGTTTTTAAGCGTTTCCCAATGCGATTTTTTAAGCGTTTCCCAATGCGATTTTTGAAGCGTTTCCCAATGCGTTTTTATAGGGATTCTCTATAAAATCAAAACTTAAAATCTAAAATATTTCACCAAATTTCTTTCGGTAACGTCCGTCATTGCGTTTCTTTGTTATGTCAATCGTTAGAAAACCAAAGTCCTCATCCCAACAAGAATAGCATAATTCTTTGAATTGATCATAAGTTAAATCAGTTCCCACATATTCATCATAAATATCTCGCATGTATCTTGGTCCTTGTCTAAATACACATAAAAAATTAATATTGTTTCTAATGAGTTGTTTATCAACTTTTGACCATGATTGTGTCAAGTAAACGCACGAAATTTTCTTATGACGTCCTCTCACAAAATAATCTTTGATTTCTCTCTGATGTTGAATGTTTACACAATCATCAAGAATAATAAGACTTTTTTCTTCACATGCGTCCAGGGTTATAAGTTCGTCACAATTACTGAAAAACTGCGCTATTTCCACACCATCTTTTGCAGAAATTTTTTCATAATTGCTTCTCAAAATCTCATATGCATTCTGATCCAGAGATTTTGAAAAAATATATAGATGATTAAAGGGGATTCCCCATGGCTTTGTGATGAGATTATAGAGAAGTGTTGTTTTCCCACAACCAGAAGTTCCTACTATTAATGATCTTAAAGGTAATGGTAAAATTCCTTTTCTAGCCTCTTTTTTATCATGCAAAATTGGATCAATCTCGTATTTGTATTTACTCATATTTATTATACGAAAAACTTTTTACCTATAATAAAAGCATGACTCTAATAAAGATTTCTGATAAACACAAAGATCTAAAAATAACTTTTGAGCCAGAAATTGTTCTAAATCCCAATAAAAATTATAAACTCGGATTAGTAAAGTTATTATTTACTTCACCTTCTCTTTCATTTCAAGTAAAAAATGTATTGATATCATTAAAAATGTTTATTATAGATGGATGGTATCATACCGAGCATGTGTTAGATGGCACATTTACTGTTGAGACGTTTAAAAGAGAATTATATTTAAAAATAAAAAATTATATAACTGAACTCATGAAGAAATTTGAGGAGAATAAAACACTTTATAAATCACAAATTGACACATTAAAAAAAACAAAACCTGAAAGTTTGGTTTTTAAAGTAGACTACGGTCCAAATTGTAATAGATTTTATCTTAAATCTCCTGTTGTTATCGGGTTTATAAAGTATGGAAATTTCTGCGAACTGTTCGATTTTAAACAGTGTAAAACACCTGGGGATTATTTTGATGCTAATAAGGAATATTATTCAGAAGACAATCCAAAATTAATCAAACCTATTTCATTAATTGAATGGCATTGCAATATTACCGATTATAGCTTCGCTAATCATGATGAACATTCACATCGCCATAGTGTACATGAATTACTCCATGTATCTTTGATAGAGAAAACGATTCTCCCAAATACTACTTATATGGAAACGAATAAGAAAATTCTCTACAGTTCTCTACGAAAAGGAATTAGTGAAATTAAAGAAATTGAACTATTATGTAGAAATGAAAATGGAGATGAGCTGCAATTTGAAAATGTTACAGTTTATTTGCATTTGATTGAAGAGTGAGGAGTTTCTTTTTTATGAGAAATATCTCATAAAAAACCTTTTTTCCTATAATAAAATAAATAATGTACAACGAAATTTATTGCTGTAAGTGTAAGAAAAGAACGAAAAATATAAACGTGAAAATTGTACAAACTGTGAACGGAAGGTGGAGAATTTCAGCTAAATGTGTTAAATGCAGAACTCATAAGAGCAAATTCATTCAAGATCCTAACGGAGAAAAAGCACCAATTCGTGCCATTTTTGATTGGGCTATAGAAGGCAAGGTACCGGACACATTAAAAAAACCTGTTTTCCTATAATAAAAATGGATAATGATTTAACTGATCCTATTTACTGTCACAAGTGTAAGAAGAGAACCAATAATATTGATGCAGAAAAAATACAAACGATAAACGGGAGATGGAGAGTGGCTGCAAAATGTACAAAATGTGAAACTAATAAGAGTAAGTTTATCACTTCCCCCGAGAGAGAAAATTCTGAAGAACCAACTGTAGTAGTAGATCTGAATGTTGATGAAAAATTATCTCTCGCTAAAGAATTACATAAGTCAATAAGAAATAAATTTCAAAAAAGGACAATATTTACTAAAGGTATTGATGATTTGTGGGCTGCTGATTTGATAATCATGAAAAATTATGAAAAAGAGAATGATGGATACGGTTATATGCTTAATGTTATCGATACATTTTCAAAATTTGCATGGACCTTACCCTTGAAGAAAAAGGATGGAAAAAGCGTAACAAAAGCTTTTGAGAAAATCATAGAAAAGGCCAAATCACAAAATCATAAAGCTCCTAATTTACTGCACACTGACAAAGGTTTAGAGTTTGAAAATAAAATGTTTAAAGAATTTCTGAAAAGTCACCAAATAAAAATGTATCATACACAGAATGAAGAAAAATAGGCAATCATAGAAAGATTTAATAGAACTTTAAACGAAAAAATGAAAATCCATTTTGAAGTACGAAATAATAAGAAATGGATCGATATTCTAGAGGATTTGATTCATGAATACAATTTTAAAGATTTCCATAGATCGATTGGTATGATACCTGTACAAGTTAATAAAAATAACGAAGATGAAGTGTTAGTTAGATTGTTTAGGAACCAAAAAGCCTCACAAAAAGTAAAGTTTTCTCTTGGAGATCGAGTAAGAATAACAAGATTTAAGAAAACATTTGGGAATAAATATGATGCTAAATGGTCTAGAGAAATTTTTGTGGTTTCTGGAATTCTACCAACAAATCCAATTACTTACAAAATAAAAGATTTAAACGACGAAGAGATTGAAGGATCTTTCTATGCTCAAGAACTACAAAAAACAGAATTCTAGAAAAAACTTATTGGTTCAGGCTCGAAAGAACCAAACAATTGTTAACCGAGATCAAATTTTATGGCTCACATGTGAGCCGCAAAATTTCGTATGAAATGAAAAAGCCGCGGCTTGAATTCCAGCCGCGGCTTTTTCGTATGAAATGAAAAAGCCGCGGCTCACATGTGAGCGTCGGCTTTTTTAGTCAACTGACTTGTATTCGACTTTAACGTTAAAGGGGGGGCCAATTTGGCCCCCCCTTTAAGAGTTTTCAAAACTCTTTTTTAAATGTTCTCGACTTGTATTCGACTTTACATAGGACCCCCCGTCGAATCGACGGGTCCTACTTATTTACTGTTAAAAATCAAATTGACTCGTATTTACCTTTCATCGTACCCGTCTACCAGACGGGTACGAGGTATTTACTGTTAAAAATCAAATTGACTCGTATTCTACTTTAACGTTAAAGAGGGTGGGTCCAAATCGGACCCCCCCACTTTAAGGAATTGTGTTTTAAAAGAATATATTCTATAATAAATAGAAATGAATAGGGAGCAGCTATTGAAAAAAATTAATTTTGAAAACAACACAAACAAGCTTTCTGAACTAGAAATCGGAAAACCTTACAAAATTATAAACTTTGAATTTGTGTCAACGAAATACTCGTGGGAGGCTGTTATAGCCAATCTAGGAGAATTTAGAGTGTTCATACCAGAAAGATGTATTCAAAAATTTGATAAAAATGAACTCCAAGCTCTAGTTGAGTACGGTGTTTGCTTAGTGTACCATGGAATCACCAAATCAATAAATGGGAGAGACATGTATAACATCAAGTTTGTTTAAAACCCAATCTATTAAAGGTGGGGGCGATTCGCCCTCACCTTTAAATATTAATAAAAACGTTTTAATGGAAAATTTCCATTAAAACAACAATATATAGTATCCATACAAGAAAAAGCGGGTGGATAATATAAAAATTGAGGGATTAGTTAAAAGAATCTCTTTTCTATTATAAAAATGAACGATACGAAAAAAAATGAAGGGTTAGTTAAAAGAACCCCTACTATAATAAAAATGCAAGATACTATTAAAAAACGATATGCAGATAAAATCTGTGAAAAATGTGATCGAAAAATCACATATAAAAACTGGGCTCGTCATTTAAAAGCACCATTCCATCTAAAAAATGACCCTAACCAAACTCTTAAACCTCAACAAAGAGTCGTTGAGAAAGGATTCAGAGTTAAAGATTTGAGAAATGAAGCGAAAGATTACAATTTAAAAGGTGGTTATAAAATGAAGAAAAATAATCTTATTACAGCTTTAAATGATATTAAAAATGTATACTTTAAGAAAAGTGATCTAGAAAAGCTAACTGTTAAAGAACTACGCGAAATAGCTAAAGAAAAACATATTAAAATTAAAAAACCGAATAAAAAAATCAATATCATCGAACATCTAATGCACCCACAAGGGCATGCATTTAAAGTAAAAACAGGAAAAATGTTCAATTTCGACGATGACGTGGTTAATGAAAACAAAGAAAAACGAAAATCTCCTTTTACTATTATAGAAACTAAATCTCGATACATTAAAAAATTTAAAACTACAGAAATCGATTATTGTATAAAATTATCTAATATCATACAAGTCGAAAAAGCTGTATTTGCTATGTTAAATTTGGCTAAAGAAAAATCTAATTTCCAAACCGGGGATAAAATTATGATCGTTGCCCAAAACCCTCATTTTCACCATGATATATCGAAAGATTTAAGTAGTAAATCAAACGTTTTTTCTCGTATACAAGCTAAAGAATTTACCCAACACGTAAGCAACATTATTAGTTCAAACGAACACGTTGACATAACAAATACCACGTTCCACATTAAAATCATTAATTTACCGAGAGGAGCAAGAGGTGTCAAAATATTAAATTTGGCTGAGAGTAAACACACAAAAAAATGTATCACTCAAATTAAAAATGTCGATAACTTATGCTGTCCAAGAGCCATAATTACCGCGTTAACTTATCATACTAAGGATATTTTCAATCGGAAACTCTCAGAAATTGATGTAAAACATATAAGAATGGGCCGCCCAATTCAACTAGATTTAGCTAAAGAACTTTGCGAAAAAATGGGTTCATACACCGAGGAAGGTTTCACATTGCAAGATATCAAAGTTGTTGAAGAATTATTAGACATTCAAGTTAAAGTTATCTGCGCCGAAAATTTCAATACCGTTATTTACGAAGGAGAAAAGAAAGATACTATAATTTATCTTTATAAAGATGGGAATCATTTTGATGTTATTAATAGTGTAGCAGCCTTTTACGCCTCCTCATATTACTGTAAAAATTGTGATACTCCCTATAATAATAAAGAGAAACATGAATGTAAAAGGACTAGAAATAAAAATGTCTGTCCTCTCTGTAAACAAATACAACACGATGAAAAAGATAAAAATAAAATATTCTGTAACGATTGTAACCGTTATTGTTATAATGATAATTGCTTTAAAAATCATAAAGAAGTTTGTAAAATAATCTATAAATGTTTAAACTGCGGGAAAATTTGCAAAAGAACCGACGAACATAGATGTGGTTCTGGAAAATGTCGAAACTGTCAAGAAATATTCGACGATATAGGCGGTCATGAATGTTTTATGTTAGCAAGACGATCAAACGGTGGGTATTGTACAGTACCTTGTACTTGTAATAATCGTTATGATATCACAGCAGAAAAATGTACTTACACCGAAAAATACATAACATTTGATTATGAAGCAATGCAGGAAACAGGAACCCATGAAGCAAATCTTGTTATAGCTCACTACCACGATGGTACTAAATTCGTATTCAAAACTAATGAGGAATTTTGCGAGTGGTTGATTTCAAGTAAACACAAAGGGTACACTGCCATAGCACATTATGCAAAAGGATATGATTCTCAATTCATTCTGAAATACTGCGTCGAAAATACTCTGAAACCTTACACTATTTATAATGGAACTAAACTAATGTTATTAGAAATTAAAGGAATAATAAGAATAATCGATAGTTCTAACTTCGTTGCATCTCCGTTATCTGCTTTTCCAAAAACGTTCGGATTAACAGAACTAAAAAAAGGATATTTCCCCCATTATTTCAATACTCGAGATAATCAAAATTACGTTGGGCCAATTCCTGATACTAAATTTTATGGGGCTGATTCAATGAAACCCGAAGTAAGAAAAGCATTTTTGAAATGGCACGCTGAAAAAGTAAAGGAAAATTATATATTCGACTTTCAGAAAGAAATATTAGAATATTGTGAATCAGATGTCGATATTTTGCGAAGGGGCTGTATTGAATTTAGGAAGCAATTTTTAGACATAGCTAATATCGATCCTTTCCAATATTTAACTATAGCGAGTGTTTGCATGGCAATTTTTCGGTCCTTATATTTACAGGAAAATACGATAGCAAGTATCAAAGAGGACAGAAAGGAAATGTTTAGCAAAATGTACAGCACGCATTGAATGGAGGGGAAGTAACTGTTTGTGGTGCCAAAGTTGATGGTTTTGATCAAATTACTAACACGGTTTATCAGTATCACGGGTGTTTTTGGCACGGCTGTCCTACATGTTTTCATGAAAATACTCCCAATAATGTAAATCATCTATCTATGGGAGACTTGTATGAAAAAACGAAGGAAAGGAGTAAACAAATCATTGACGCTGGATACCAATTAGTAGAAATGTGGGAATGTAACTGGATTAAATCGAAAGAGGGTAAAGCAGCAGTAAAAAGTAGTGGAAACGTAATAGTGGAACCATTAAATCCTAGAGACGCATTTTTTGGTGGCAGAACCAATGCTAGTAAATTGAAAGTCGTAAATAAAAAATTAAGATATATCGATGTTTGTAGTTTGTATCCAACAGTTCAATATTTCGATTATTATCCCTTAGGTCATCCAACAAAAATTCATAAACCTGAGAAATATGATGAAAATTGGTACGGATTAATCAAATGTAAAATATTACCTCCTAAAAAATTATATCACCCAGTTCTACCGATCAAAAGAGATAAACTTTTATTTATTTTATGCGAAAAATGTTTTGTAGATAAATGTAATACTTGTTCACACGATGAAAATGAAAGAGCTCTGGTTGATACTTGGACTACAGATGAAGTAAATAAAGCTATTGAAAAAGGTTATAAGATTCAAGAAATTTACGAAGTATGGCATTTCAAAGAAAAAAGTAATGAATTGTTCAAAGAATATGTAAAAACATTTATGAAAATAAAACTAGAGACTAGCCCGTGGGAAAGCGACTTTGAAACTATTGAAGAATATATAAAAAGCGTTAAAGAAAGTCTCGATATAGATTTAGAAAAAGAAAGTATTAAACCAAATCCTGGACGAAGAGCAGTAGCAAAGATTTGTTTGAATTCTTTGTGGGGAAAGTTTGGGCAAAGATTGAACATGTCACAATCTGAATATGTTGTTGATATAACAAGATGGTACGATATACTTTTAGATGACAGACTAGAAATTGGTTCATGCCAATTTCTGAATGACAATATCGTGCAAATATCTTATAAATTTTTGAATCAATACATCGAAGATAGTTTTTCAACTAACGTTTTTGTAGCTGCTTTTACCACTTCCAATGCAAGATTAAGATTATATGATATGCTTGATAAAATAGGAAAGAATGTTGTTTATTATGATACTGATAGTATTGTTTACATTGATGATGGGAAAAATTCTGTAAAAACTGGCTGTATGTTGGGTGAGTGGACTGATGAATTGGGAAAAAATAATCACATCGTAGAATGGATTAGTACGGGCCCCAAGAGTTACGCTTATATAACCAATCAAGGAAAAGAAACTATGAAAGTTAAAGGATTTACTTTGAATTATCAAAACGGTAAATCATTAAATAGAGAAGCTATGAATAAAATGTTAATAAAAGAAATAAACAGCGTTAAGCTAAAATATAACATGATTACTCGAAATGTAAAAGATAAAACATTAGTAAACAAAGAAGTGGAAAAAGAGTTTAAATTTCAATATGATAAACGAAATATAATGGAAAACAAAGAAACCGATATTATCGATACTTTACCTTGGGGATATTAAACGTAAACATTTAAGAAACTCTTTATATAAAAATCGGTAGTAAGTGGGCACGTTTGGATCATTAACAGGGATTCAAGTCGTTAAATGAAAAAGTCACTGGTTCTGATGTTTTTGTGGCAACTTTTAAAATTGAAACGATGAGTTAAAGGAATGGGGTTTTATAATAAAAGATGGCCGATAAATTTTTGGAAAGAATCAATGGTAGGAGCGAATTTAGTACGTTTAATGATTTAAAACGTAACAAACCTTATGTGATCCTTAAAGCGGAAAAGGTGAAAGCTAAATTTGGCGAAACTATAGCGGTAGACTTGGAGGGTGGCTTTACCAACATATTGTTACCAATTCATTTTTTAAAAAATAGGTTTAACCAAGAGGGGGATTTAGAAACACTCGTGAAAGACAAATATAAATTGATCTATAAAGGTAAAGTGACACTTAAAAATGGTAATAAAATGCATTGTATAGAGTTTACAGAATGAGCTGATGGTATAATTAATATATACAATTTTTAGTGATACATGTCATTAAAAATTAAAACCTACTGTAATTTTTTAGAGTTTCACTAAAGTTTCTAATGGGGAAAAAATATTCTTTTAACTTACCGCCCAAAAAGAAAAAGTCACTGGTTCTGATGTTTTGTGTTGAAAAGTTTTTACTGTTAGTTTTCACTTTAAATATTTTACTGTTTGGTGTCACTTTAAATATTTTACTGTTAGTTTTCACTTTAAATATTTTACTGTTAGTTTTCACTTTAAATATTTTACTGTTAGTTTTCTCTCAGTTGATCCAAACGTGCCCACTTACTACTTATACGAGTACATAATGAAAAAGCGTTAACTCTAGGATTCGTTTCAGAATACCTCAAAACGGATTTCGATGAAGAAGTTATCAATTTTGATTTTAAAACTTTTTGTGTCATTGCAATCTTTGCTGGAAATTCACTAAAATGCGCTGAAAATTACCGCAACTTGTTCGTAAAAGGAGTGCTGGATTGAACATGTCAGGAATGTGCCCATTCGATCCGTTTTGCGAGGAAAGTTGAGGGATTAACTAGCGAGCTGATTATCACTCGAAAACACAGCGTTTTTCAGTAAAATTATCTGACTACTAAAACGCTCAAAAATTTTTCTTTCAACGTAGAGTCCTTCTACCGACATCAAGAAATGAGATTATTATCGCCGAGAAAATAAAAAAAATTCTCGGAAGCTTCTGGGCTGCAATAAACGTTTCAATCACAGAAAAACTGTCATTTCACCTAGTTTTGTCAGTGATCCTTAGGGAAAACTGGGGTAATACTGCTCGCTTATTATGAAATTGAAATTTCGTCTTCAGATACTACAGTCTATATATATTCGGAATATATGCGGCCCGAACCTGTAGGAAAAAATTATTTTTTGAGCAGATTTCCTCAGAAAGGCCGTTTAATCCCACTGTGCGACGCGCCGTCCGGATATTTTCTCTTAACCTGCTGGCCCTAAGGGTTGTGAAACGAAACTTGGCTCACAAATGATATATTGGCCAGTAATTTGCCTGAAATCCAGTTTTAATAAACCCTGAGAGATTGAATTTAAAGGATTTCATTTTTGAACTTTCGGAATAAAAGAGGGCTTCTTCGAACAAGCCTCAACTTTTTGAGGGAGAAAATTTTCACTTCGCGGGACGGGTTCCCGAAAAATTTCACATTCCTATAAGAAAAAAGACCATTTCATCATAAGCGTGTAGTATTCTGCGACAACGAATTCCTAACTACAAAAAACTCCTAGGACTTTTTTCGAGTTTTCAGGAGTCTTTCAGACGGACTGGTATCAAGATACCCAGGCTTCCTTAATTCGTCAAGTAACCCAACCACTGCGGCGTAGCTTAGTGATCTAGCGGTGCGAACGGCCCAAGTTAATTAGGGCAACCAGGAAAAAGAGGACTCAATTATTAACGAGAATAAAACTCGACTTTTCAGTAGAGACACGAAAGAAAGGAAGAGGGAAAGGGGTTGCTTCCAGGAGTTCTTGAGGAAGAAAAAAAAAAAAAATTATTCTCCCCTCCCCAAGGGTTTCCTGCCAACTTGCATTTCGAAGGTACCTCTACACCCCCTCCCCCCCTCAGCACCGTTCCCACGATCTTTGTGAGAGCTGGGCGTGAAAATTTAATTGGTTCAACCAATCCACTAATTGTTTTTTCCCGGAGTTTGGCGGACGGACTTTGTACGCTCAAAGGTTTCCCAGAACCGTCCAAGTGCAGCTCGAGTCAGTCGGCCCGTTAAAATTTCAACGGAAAGCGGAAGGGGTAATTTGTTTTAGTGAGGCTTCTTCGAAAAGAATTCATGAACGCGTGGGAGGTTGGGAATAAGCGGAGCAAATTGGAATTACAGAGTCTTACAGCTTTATTTCCAATCAATATTCCTAAACTGAAGATGGAATTAGCTGTATAAGGATCGTTGACACTAATGAATTTCAGGTCCGAAGCGATTGGTAGGAACAAACTCATTTACAACAATGAACTAATAATAAAGCAAGCGAAATGCCGAGGTTATGTACTTAGTTACGGTTGAGTTCAATCAACTGTACCATTTTATTACCGTGGCGCATTCAAGACGGGCATTTTGGTATGATTCGTATGATAGGTAAGCGTATGGTAAATTTTTACGAATGCCACTTTAACGCGAGGCGAGTAAGAAATGAAGAATTTTTTCCTATTTCTATAGGATCCTACAAATCGAACCAACTGATCCAAAAACACAATTCAGTATTTTTATTGAATATATATTTTCTGTGGATTCGACCTTCACGTTAGCCGTACCTATCAGCTTGAAAGATAGAAAGAGTTGTTCATAAATTTTGAGACAAAGTGCTTATTGCTGGTAAATTATTGGCGTATGTCTGCCATTGTCCCCAACATCCTTCCCTGCCAATTCGGACCTCAATATTCGTATGTTTCTAAACACAACACCAAATTTTCCCATAATAGGGTCCTTTCTTAAATCCATGACGCCACTTGTAAATGTTAGTTCGATTCATTACACTTTCTCCATAAACTGTATTGATTTGCGAAAAAACTTCCAGATGGGTTATTCCTTCCGAAATAGAAAAACTAATAATGTCGCACTTGGTGGCATTTTGAATAGCTATGATTCACCGAAACACTCACAATAACCAGAGTGTTTATAATAGAGAGTTGGGTGATCTCTCAATATCTCTCCATAGCACAGTGGAGTCAAGTGATGAAGAAAAAATTCCCTGCCTCAAGATAGTAGCCGTACTCTTACATTCAGAACGACTCTAATACTAAGGAATAATCGTTTTGTAGTATTAAATATACAACTCATTAGGGAGTAGAGATGGCAATTATTATTAATTGCCTAATTGAGAAACAGTCTCAAGTCAAGGGGTTCGCCACTGTGAGAAACCGCCGACGTAGAAGGACGGAACGGGGTAGGACACTTGAAACGCATTAATTGCCCGAGCAGAAGTCGGACGGAGCAATTAATATCGACAGAACAGGTACAAGAGGGCCAGCGATGATATATCGGCCTCCAACAGATTTATCGTAGCCCATCTTGAAGCGTTCAACCACAAATAAATCTAAGGTTATTTATTTGTTGGGAGAGAGGAGAGCGAGGGTGGCGTTTTCATGTTAGCGAAGGACCGGGAGCAATTAAAAATCTGGAGAAGCACGAATTCGCAATATGACATTTTTCCCATGGGGTTGAATAAATGTGGGAAATCCTAAAGATGGTGTGCACCTGTCAGAAGCAATGAACAATTATTAGAGGTTTATAGCAACTTCGTCGAAACCTATTGCAGTCACCTGTTATCACCAGCGTATGCGTTCTTACGCTCGTAAGTTCATTCTCTGACTCTGCCTGCATTTGTCTGAATGTTCATTTCACACTAAAGGCCACAATTTTGGAGCTATCTATTAAAATTTGGAAGGTAGACTCTCTGCGAAGGCAGATGAACAAATCTTGAAGATTTTAAGCTATAACCTCACCTTCCTTTTCCTATGCATTGAAAATCAGCCTGGAACTGTTGAATACATTACTTAAGGCCGAGACCTCGAGAAATGTCTTCAATCCTCTCATTCCATGTGCTCTTTCCTCTGTATCTCCAATTCTTGGATGATCTTTCTCTAAAGGATATCTTCAACATACGAAATTCCGATGTTGCTGTCGATCAAACAAGAAGTTTGACTCCTCATAGAAAGGTATCGTTTATGACGTCACTTTTCAATCGAGACTTTTAGAGCGATCCGATTTGATGAAATTACGATATTATCTTTACCAATCATCGATGAGATAGGAAGAGAAATGTTAAAATAAGCTTTTAATGTAATTTCCGATGTTTTTAGGGAAACTAAATCGATTACATACTTACCATATTTATGGTTGAACTATTTTTTGGAACATCAGATCTCTGGAGTAAAAAGTAGTTTCTACATTTTTCAAACTTCATGAGGAGGCAACTGGTCAGCGGTTCACAACTATTGGGTACTAGTTATGTTCGAATAATATGTACCTACAGTATAGTGACCTACTTTTTTAGGACGACCCTCAGTAATTAATTCGAGACGTCCTGATGTATTTGATTTGGCCAGAAGAGGGGAGCGGTCAGTTGAAACAATTGTATGCGCAAAACCGATTCATGTGTGTGTGTGTGTGTGTGCGTGCTTGTCATTCCAGAAGATAACTCGGCTTAGGATTGAGATAAATTTTCCATTCTTGCGACAAAAGATAAAACAAGCTTTTCAAATGAATGGATAAATTCGTTGGCAAACACTTTTTGAGCACTTTTATTCGCTCAGATTCCAAAAAATGAGGTAAAAATCACTAAAAATGGCTAAAAACGGTAAGAAATCTTCAAATTAGTTTTTTCCCGTATTTTTAGTTGCATCCAAGTAAAACAAATTAAAAATGAACTAGAACATTCAAATAAACAATAAATAAAAAATTGTACACAAATTATTGAAAATGGACTTTCAATAAAGTTTGCTGAAAAATCTATAAAAACTGAAAGAAAGCAAAAACTCCCCAATATTTTTTGAGACGTTGGATCTTATATAGAGATTGGTATATAAGCAATTTCATTGCATTCATAGTACTCGTATTTCAAAAAGTTTAACAAAATACGAGTGTAATATTTACGAAAATTCGCTCATACGATCAAGCTGCATCAGTGGTTTCTTGAAATCTGTATGAGTCAGACTGATGATGGAGTAATCTCTATCTATACTATTATCTATACTATTAATAAGAATGAAACTCCGTCCGTTTGTCGTGTCTATGCACGGCCAAACGGCTGAGTGGGCCGGATCTACGAGTGGGGGGATCTTCTTGGGATTTTCCGATAGGGTGTATAAGCGAATTTAAAATTTTCTAATCCCACCCGAACCATGGGCCGTAGGGCGGGAGGGGGGTCGAAGTAATAATTAATGTGCGCTTTTTGGACTTCCCCGCTTCCCCTACCCCTCTAAACGGCCGTCGAAAATTCCGGAAAAATACCGGTTTCGTAGGTTTTGAAACGAGAAAGACGACGGCGCGATCGGATCGCGAAAAAAGTATCGGGAAATGCGTTAAAAAAATGCGAGAGTACGGACCCGTTTTCTCGAAAAGTCCGCCGAAAAACTTGGTTTTTTCCGATTAAAATATACCCCGTAAAGGTACGTTTTTCGGAACGGTTTTCGCGGGCGAAATACAGCTTTGGGTCCGCCGAATCTGAATCCGAAATCGGATATCGAAAAAAGTGACGTTCAGTTGGTCAAATCGCGAGCGGAAGCGAGCAAAGCGATTAAAATGATTCTGCCGTGGACGAGAGAAGGCTCAAGAATTGACGTGAAGGGTTCGATGTCACAACGTTGCGAGGCGAGCAGGTATGCCTACATAGGTACCTACCTTGCGAGCGAAGCGAGAGCCATTTCAAATAATAAATACGGACTTTGTCCTACACATATACAGGTATACCTTGCGAGCGAAGCGAGCAACATCCCCGAATAAACTTTTCGTGGTTCCACGTAGTTTTATAAGATTTAAATTGTTTGTAATAATTCCCAACTGAAAAAAACGTCTGCCAAGTTGGGTGGGCAGTATAACTTCCTCAAGCGAGCGAAGCGAGCAGCATCCCCTACAGAAGTTAAACCTACCCTTAGAGATCTACCGTTTGCGAGCGAAGCGAGCAGCATCCCCTACAGAAGTTAAACCTACCCTTAGAGATCTACCGTTTGCGAGCGAACCGAGCAACATCCCCTAAATGCCATACTTTGCGAGCGAAGCGAGCAACATTTTCTACATGCCAGACTTTGCGAGCGAAGCGAGCAACATATCCTACATGCCAGACTTTGCGAGCGAAGCGAGCAATATTCCCTACATGCCACACGTTGCGAGCGAAGCGAGCAACTTAATGGGGGGTCCGGGGGGCTTGCCCCCCGGCTGGACGTGGAGGCGAGCGTAGCGAGCCGGAGCGGCTAGTAACCGATATTTATATCTTCTGATTTCTTAACAAACTTGTAGGACTAAAGTAATGTTTAAACCATCCGAATTCAGAATGGAGTTCTATAGAACATGCCAAAAGAATGTCAATACAATTAGACATGCCTATTGCTCTGAAATGAAAGATGTCTGGACAGTGACATGTTTAGGGAAGCCTTGTGCATGAGAGGGAGAGGAACAAGTAAAAGTAGATATAAGGGTTGTTTACTTTGTATCTACGTGCGATCACTGTTTACCATCAAATTTTGACGTCCGGTTTGGAGCCCGGTAACACGGCCGACTTTAGGACGTTGCTTACGTTCGATCTCAAACAGAGTCAAATTGATGCGTAAACATCCATATTTATGCGAGTACGTGCTGAGCGGGTTCGGGCGTTGGAATCAACCGTTGCAACCAGCAAGCAGCTGGGCCGCCTCTTAAACCCGGCGATTTATCGATGACTTTAATCACAGTTCAGCCGCCAGAGGGTTTTGCGGGCTTCGCTCCTCGAGAAGTTAATTTCAGGGCAATTAAACCACCCTACTCCTGGGATCCCCCTTCTCCTCCTCTTCACTATCACCACAGCTCTCTGGCTTATCGGATTTGATCCGTAATCACTCTTAATTCGTTGCCGATCAAACTTGGATTGCGGGAACGTCAGGGCGGGAGAGTGCTAATGAACATTCGTGAAGACAGACAAAAGACAGTAATGGTATTTGACAAAAGTATATTATTAAGGTAAGAAAGTCCACCTGTCTCCGTCTGATTTTAAATCAAGGTAAAGTTGATACGGACTTTGCGTTTATTAACTCATATTGCCCGTACAGATTTACGAACCAATAACAAATATTTCTCATTATACATATAACTAAAATAATACTGCAAGTTGAATATATTAATTTTAAATCATAGATGAACTTATATATATGCGTGTGAGTGTGTGACTATATCATTCCGGACGTTAACTCTCCTTAGGATTCAGATAAAATTCCGTTCATGCGCCAGAAAATTAGGCTTCCTAAACGAAAGGATGGGTTTGGAGGCCAAAATTTTTTGAGTACATTAAATTGGTTAAACTTTAAAAAATGTGCTGAAAAGATGACCAATAAAGAATATTGCTCAAATAAAGTTTATAAAATTTAAAACAGAACATTAATAAAATTTATGTACAACATTATGCAGAAAAATGAACTTCAATTTCATTAAAATTTGCAACAAAAACGAAAACAGTTTCAGTCATGCACCATGATCGTATGAGCGAATTTCCGTTAACTATCGTACTTACATTGTTTCGAAAATTAAGGACTTCGAGGGAAGAGAAATTGGTAGGTAACTACTAATTTTATGGGAAAACACTTGATCTATATAATATTCTGCGATTCAAAGTTCCAGTCATGCAACACGATCATATGAGCGAATTGTCGTAAATTATCGTACTGTTAACTATTATTTTTATGGCAAAAAACGTATTCTAAATAATAATCTCTTATTCAAATAGAGGTTTTGAATTTTTAGCATTTTTCCAGTTTTTATCGATTTTCAAAGCAAATTTTAAGTACCTTCCGTTATACTAAGCTTTTTGTTTTGTTGTTTCGACATTTTTAGAAAAAATTTCAACATTCACCTACTATAAACCGTAAAACTGTGGAGCTCTGAGCTGTAAAGTTGTGAACCCTTTTGGGAGGCTTTTTATTGGTCAGTAACTTAATCATTTACATGACTGATATTTTGCAGCTGGTGAAAATTGATATCTTTGAGTTGAAAATTCAATACCTTCAGTTCTGGATATAATTGTTTACGCATTTCATTCACGCTCAACCGTAAGGATGTAATTGAAGTTGATGATTGAATCGAGCTTCACCGGCGCTGTGGTAAAAGGGGATCGTAATTAGATAGTTTTGCTAGATATTAGACAGTTGTATTACTCAGTCATAATGAGACTATATTTTTAAAGTCTTTCTCAAATACGAATATATTTGTCTATAGAGTTATGTTCTCTTCTCAGTACGGAAAGCCCTTCGGAAGATAATGAATCTGAACTTCGAAGACGCTATCGTTGCTGTCCAGATAGAAGAGGACACAACCTGTTGTGCCAGACTGATGTTTTACAGTCAGTTAGACACCACGATATCTTCCAGTCGGGGAGGCGGTCGAACGGCGTTGTCTCCACTCTGGTGAACCCTTCTCGGGGTTTATGAGACCCCTGATGAGATGACTTGATCTGGGACGGGCGAGAGAGGATGACGTGCCAACCAGGGCGAACGGACAGATATTCCACGAGACAAAGAGCTATTGTGTTCCCTCGCATGTCACCTGTCAGATGATTAATTAGCGGAGATTGATGTTAGAGGAGCCTTTAGCCCTCGGCCGAAGCCATGCCCACGGCTTGGAAGGCCGGAGTTCGTATAATAGAAGATGCAAAAAAGTATTTTTTTGGCCTCAAATACAGGAAACTCCTATGATTGATGTAAGTCTTTTAGAATATTGTGAGTAGCTATATTCCTAATAATTTTTCTAGCTTCAGAAAGTCGAACAACAAACGTTGTGGAAAGAAAAAATAAATTAGTGTCGTATCCTATCTGATCATCAAATGGCGTGCTAAGGCGAATCAAAATCTTAAGTAACTCTTGTACCTAGAGGATCTGGCTAAAAAACCTAACAAGTTTTAAGATCACAATTCCGTGATAATTTGAGTGGAGAGATTACTTATGGCGTATGCGCATTAGAGTTCTGAGGAAGCACGTGGGAGACGTGAATAATCCGTTTTGCTTGCATCTTACTAAATGAACCTTATCATAATACTCCATTTTAGAAAGTGTTTATTATGGTCTTTAAGATTGAAACATTTCAAATAGGACGACGAGTTAAGTACCATCACTATTAAAAAATAAAATGTCGGGGATTGATATAATCCAACGCATCTCCAAATGTAGATGCAAATCGTTAAATAAAACTATACTATAATAAATAGTTTATTAGGGTCTAAAGTGGGAAAAATTCGATACAAAAATTAATAATAATAAAAATGAAGATAAAGATATAAATGAAGGTGAAATAAAGATAAAATATAAAACATTAAATTTTCTGATAAATCTAAAGAAGATTTACATTCTCGAACTTCTATGAGCTCTGTAATAGAACAATACTAACACTATGATATAATTTCATTAGAGAGATTATAAAAATTACAATTAGAGATTACAGAATAACGCTATTTGTCAAAAATCGGTAATTCTCAGAAACTACAGTTCCATTATTTACCTACTTATACCTATAATGGATTCGGCACATGTAAATTCTTAAATTATTGCAAAATCGAACAGTTACTGTAACAATGTAAAAGAAATGCGAGCTAACTAAGAAGTTATGAATAACAATGAAAGTTGAATAGGGAAACACGTAAATTATAAATCAGAGAGTTTTTCTTATAGTAGGCGCTTTAGAACTTGAATCGACATCTGTCCATCAGTGCCCTCCAGAAAAGGATTAGTTTCACGTGGTAGACGATGTAGTGGGCGATTCATTATATAGTTAAGGGCGGAGGAGGTGGAATAATGAACAATTGCGCGTAGGATTCACAGGTACATTTATGAAAACTGTAGAGGAGATATGGAGGAGATCGCAAGTAACCGTTAACTTGTTTGTAATATACAATAACGGTATTTCATAATAACCTAAACCAACGTTATTGTAGAGCTCGAAATAGTCTAGGGCACAGAACCTCCTCAAAGCGTACTGTTTACGTCATGCACTGCTGGACGTATAAGTTTTTGAATATTTCCCATTCGAATACGAGTTGTGATTCCTAAATCTGTTGCATTGCACTACAAATTAATTAGATCTAGTTTGTAAGTAGTAGTCAATCGATCAAGTTTTGTTTATTACAGAGCGGTCTGTACTGCTCACGTATTCAAATCATTTTCGAAGTGTTCATACAAGTATATGATTGATGTATATATTACATACTAATAGTAGCATTATTTACAGAGCCGGTCCGAGGAGCGTGCAAACCATGCGGCCGCTTGGGGCGCCAGACAAAAGGGGCCCCCGGTATATTAAATTGAATAAATTGGTTCATTTTTTTTGTTAATTACTGAATGAATTGAATTTATTTAAATATATGTTACCTGGTATTTTTCTGTATCTATACTTCTGTAAGAAAACAGCAAGCTCATTTCAACTGACCATTCATTGGTCACATCGTGTTATTCACTATCTGCTCAACTCATAGAAAACATGTGACCTCAAGGTCATTCGAAAAGAAATACTGGAAATTCCATATTTAATAATTAGCTTTTATTTTTAAATTTGCCCTTTTTTGACTTACAATCCAATATTATAGGGAGGAGGGGGAGTGGAGCACCAGCCATTCCGCATGGGTAACAAAAATGGCTAAGGCCGGCTCAAATCATTTATGCAATGGAATTGAGAGCGTGGTGTGCCACGGATGTATAGCTAAAAAATAAGTGAAGTATGTTTGCATTTATCGACAAACTTCGAATGTTTACTACAATGATATGTAGATAAACATATATACTTGCGTATTATATAGAGTACATTTTCTTTCGTTTTTATAACTCCTCCTATCAACTCATGATTGCTTAAAGAAGAGAGAAGGATAGGAAGATCAGTATGGATTATTATAAATTAAACATATAGGTATAGGTTTAGGTATAGGTATAGGGGGTTTTTTTTTTAATCTAGAAAACTGAGTTCAGGCCTGAACCCCGAAGGTTTCACTCCAACCCCTCAGCCCAGCTCTGATAGCATTTCGGCCACAAAGAACACGGAACCTTTTTTTTAACTGTCGAGGTGGAATTTGAAGAAAAAGGAATTGAGATTTTGATGGGTTTATCTGTTGATCGGAACAGCGAACAAGTTAACACTAAAGTAACAGTGAACACTCGAGTCTCGTTCTCCAAGGTGCATCACAACGTCCGCCAGACAAATCGAACGCTATCGGAAGATTGCTTTAATTTATTAATTGAATCGGTTGAAACTTACGCAGCTTTCACGTTCCCAAGAACGAATACTCTAAATATAAATGATGGGATTTGACTATTAAGATCACAAATACGATATGTACTCTAATGAGTTGAGTAAAACCATTTCATGAGATATCAAGAGAAAACACTTCACAATCAACCGACGGTTTTTTCCCGAACTATTAGACCGAAGTATAAAAAATTCAGATTGAAAATGGAATGTGCCAGAAATCTCTGTAGGACATTTAGACTTCCTGAAGAAGTGGAATTCAGGAATTAAAACTGCCAAAGAAGCCGTATCTCAAAAACTGTTATCCGGTCAGATATTGGAAGATTCATTTCTGATGATGAATGAAACAACCCCGGTTGCTACGAGACCAGCAGTTCAATAATCACAGAGGTATTAGGGTGAAATAATTTAAATAAATCCGATTTGTTGAGTAACGATTTCACGTTACAGGCCAGAAAATTGGGGTCTCACCAAAAAGGGAGGGGTAGTAGTGCGGCGTAGTAGTCACTGAAATATTGAAATATGTTTAAAAAAAAATCTGTTAGAAAAAGAAAACTAACTCCAAAATCGTTGAGAATGATTCCAGTTTTGCAGCGTGATCGTATGAGCAGATTTCAGCAAATTGCCGAATTTGAGCATTCGTGCCAAATTGTAGTGAAATTTGAGCAATCCCTAACCATCCCAGGAAAGGCTTTTATGTATTGGTGGACGTGCTCTCTCTTGAGTTCTTGCCATGCTAAGTATAACTCAGTTGCGTTTTGCATGTTGACTTGATTTTTTATGTACTGAAAGTTCAAACGCTGGAAATTATTATATAACGCTTTATTATTCCTGTATTATATAGCCCTTCTACACGATCATTGGTCTATAATTATTAAAAGCCTTACAAAGTGCGTGACCTAAACTTGGCGCTTCGCGCCGCCCAAGCTGATTCACACTTTTACAGCTTCAGGACCCAACAAATTCGAGGTGTTATAAAGGGGATAAAAGCTCTGGGTGGCAGATTTTTCCCCCTAACTCGATTTTTGATTCTAAGCATTTCGAAACGTACCATTAAATGCTGAGGGAAAGGGGGGTTAAAAATAAGTAGTTTTTCTTGACCGATTACAAAGGTTAATTATTATAAATAATAAATTGAAACCACCTTGGTAGCAGTAAAGAGCTTTGTCGAAGATCATTCAGTAGCTAACTCGCAGAAACCCTGAAAATTACATAAAAATCGGTCCATTTGTCTCGGAGTTTTGAATGTGTCAATACTTATTACTTCACAAATTGCGATATAATTCATATGCCATTTTTCTGTAACATATAACTACGTAACTACCCCGTGAGTTTGAACGAAATCGGACACGTGGATATTAGAAATTGAAGTTATAAGGAGTTATTGAAGTTTGTGCATGCGCACGGGTCACTAATGACGGCAATGAAAATTATAGGGAATCGTCGAAGACCTAACCCGAACAATCCCTGAAAATTTCATAGAAATCATATCTAAACTTGGTATAGTTATGGGCTTGACAAAGATTTACCACAGACTCACAGATGACATCAGGCAGACAGTATGACAGACAGACAGAAACGGATCCGAAATTGATCAGCAAGCTCTGAAATTTCGATTTTGGAAGACAATAATTTCTTGGACTTCCCGCACTCCGTCAGTAGTGAGGAAGGAAAAAAGTCTCAATGAATTAAGTTTTTTTATCTATTGAAAATGCAGCGTCATTGAATAAAAGTAGAGGAAGGACATACGAAATCATTGAGGATTAATGTAAATTGTCAAAATTGTAGGTTTGGTAACCAAGATTGAAGATAATCTTGATAGAGGTTATACAGAGGTACAGAGCGGCGGTATAGGAAGGTGCTTATTGTAAAGAGTTGAGATCGCGGTTGGTTTGGGAGTTCCTAGAATGGAATTTTTTGCTTTCAAAAATATGAAACCAACTCTTGGTTATCTTTCGATACTTGTGAAAGGGGGTGTAACAGTTGACAATTTGAGAAGAACCGTTAATCCTTCTTTAACTCGTTATAGGAAACCCACGTAACTGAGGTGGATTGACTTGAAGGGGGCGCTCCGGTGGGAAATCTGTTGGTTCCAGGAGCTGACTCCGATCCCCTCAGAGGACCGACGAACGACCAACGAACCGTGCGCCTATCACGTAGAACGTTCTTGATTCAACAGACAGGGCAACTGCTGCGAATCACAAGTTGATCACCGAGCTAGACTAACTAGAAAACGGAATTTGAGGCGAGATGAACGGTCCGATCGGCAATTCCAGTATTTAAAACGTCCGCCCTCAGCGAAATGATTGATCATTATTGCTTCCGAGTCTACCTATAGGTTATCAATCAAGGTATTTTTTGTCAAGAAACGTCCCTTAATACAAATATTGTACGACATAATTAATAATGGAAAATGCACAGAGTAGGTATGGCATTTCAAATTGCTGGTAAGGCTGTACATGACCCTCTATCAGTTTCGTTGACAAATCAACACGTCACTTTGAGCAATCACAAACGTGAAATCCATCAAGGAATATTTGGATGATAGTTGGGTTAAGACGATTTTATCAACCCATATCTGTTTCAACGCGATCGTATCATCAGTAGCTACTACGCACGCGCCATTGTCAAATCCAGAAAGTCCTGAAGTGAAACATGAATACACCTATTATATTCACCTACAAAAAAAGGCAATGCGCATCCTGTTAGGTGCCCCGCCTCAGGTCTGTCTCATACACTGTACGTTAAGGAAGATTTAATGTACATGGAATTTAACCAAAAGATTTTCAAAGGCGAGGCGCCAACGGACGTTTAATATTATATTATTTTTCAATATTTAGCATACTTAAATGCGTCAGTGTATCCGCATCAAGATTTCTTCAAAGAATCTTTATTAGCCCTAATTTCCTTAGTAAATGCTGTTATCGATACAGAGGAAAACAATTATATGACGTAGCAGTATACAAATAGTCATAAATATTATTCAATCTGCAGAATTTTGATACAATACATTAGTTTCGTAATAAGACTCGAGCTGAGTTAGAGATCGCACTATGCTACGGTAATAACTATATTATCCCAAGTGCCAACACAAGAAGTTGGATGGTTTTAATATCTACTAATTTCAGACATTCTTACGACTACGTCTTCCACGTTACAAACTGGCTAGGGAAGGGCGCGATAGCAAAAAAAATCCAGGTGTGGTACTTCGGAGGTCAGTCAAATGGACGAATACAGTTTTGGAGGAGGCTCTAAGAGTGGCAGCGCTCTGAACAGTTCGAGTAAGTAGTATCTTTGTGATTCCTCAGAAATAAACCCAAGGGTTATCACGGGTTGGACAATAATAAAAAAATCACAGTGGAGCAGGAAAGCTATCAAGTCCTCATTGTTCAGTAGAATTTACAGCAGATCATTGATTAGTAGCCACGCAATGGACACTCAAGTCCATGTGGCATTCATTCATTCCTATCTAACAATGATACATGTATTACTAAACCGGTTTCTGTACGAGAAACCCACTGTGTCATTTTCTCCACTGTGAAGATCTGTTGTAAAGCCAACTGAGCATTGGGGACATTTAATTTCCCAGCTCCAATACTCGATAACCATTCCTCGATAACCTTAAGCTTCACTACAACAAGTGAACAAGAACCCTAGCAAAATTCCACACAAATGTCAAAGCAAACGTCTGCATCGGCTAGTTATGTTTTTTAATTTTATTTCGTTCATTCTATTTTTATTATTATTTCAACAGATTACTTTTATTGAAAAGAATGGGAGTAAAATCGGAATCGGATGAAGTTTGCCATAAGTTCTTGCAATCTTGTCGCAAAGTTCTGTGATTATTTTTTAATTTTTAATAGTTCATCCATGTTATTACTTTAGCTGATGGCAGGTACAACAGCGCCTTCCTCCGAATTCAGAAGACGCAACTTTCCGCGGCTTCCCCGCTAGCATAGAGATACATCCCGAACGATAGAAAATTAAATTTTCACTCTTACCCAATCAATACTTTGCTGTACGGCTTTGACCATTTTTCACTGAGCCGATCTGGCTGTCTGAAACCATTGTACTTCACCCGTAAGGCTCCATCACATGAACAGATTAATGTCGTAAATGATCATCTTCTTGAAAAACTTGAAACCCGTATGTTCATTTTAAATCACCCTGAATATCTTCATATTCACTTGATTGGAGGTGAAAAATTGTACCTGAATTCCTCACGTACCTCTCAATCGGTCTGTTACAGGAATGGTAATATCCCAGCAGAATTTGAACACTGAAGATGAAATGACAGAGGGTGAATTCATCGGGGAGGGCGAAGAGGAAGACGTGGCAGATGAAGATGAGATGGTAGAGAAGATCGAGGATGGGATAACCTTCATCGACCAGCAGATCGAACGGCATCTCACAAGATACATCCGTCGAAGGGCCTCAGACCTCCAGCTGCTAAGGATACGTTGCCATGGCGATCAGTACATACCCCCCACTCTGACAAGTATTTCAGTAACTCACCGTACATTATACTTATATAAAGCATGTATTCAACTTCCATGGGTGCTATTCGTGTTTTTTCAAGTAAAGCAATGAAAATCTAATTTCGGAATTTCAAAAGATACTACGCCAGGAGCCTCAGACCTCCAGCTTCTATATATAAGTGCCATGATAATGAGTACCTAATTCTTACTCTGATAGTATTTCAGAATACCATTAACATAAAACATGATCGAATTCAACTTTCAACTTCCATTGGCGGTCCTTGTGTTTTTCTGAGTATGATAATGATAGTTAATCTCATCTCGACGTCCCAAAAGATACATCCGCAAGGAGTTTCATACCTTCAGCAGCAAAGGAAACATTGCCATGACAATCAGCCCGTACTCCCCACTTTGACAAGTATTTCAGTAACCCACAAAATACTGCTTTAAAAAAAGGCTTATTTCGAGAGATACCTAATCCGTAGTTTTTTGGTCG
This sequence comes from Adelphocoris suturalis, assembly GCA_030762985.1. Classification (NCBI taxonomy): domain Eukaryota; kingdom Metazoa; phylum Arthropoda; class Insecta; order Hemiptera; family Miridae; genus Adelphocoris; species Adelphocoris suturalis. Next base: position 81,331,749 of record CM061044.1, read on the forward strand.
AATCGCTTTGGTTTTTTAGGCTCTACATCTTTGCACTGTATAAAAATTTCTGTAGGATGTACGGTGTAGAGATTATTAGAGAAAAACTATGAAATGGACAAATATAAGCCGTCTATATGAGGCCGCCATTTTGTATCCCACCAATTTCGAGATGGCAGACAAATATTTTCTCACTCAGAATAGACTAAATTTTCAAAAATCTAATCTCAAACTTTCTCCTGAAATTATTCCCTTTTTTCGGCCTTGTCTCCTGGACCGTACAGTTCCCGACCAAAGAAGATCACCAAATTATTTGAATTATTACACTAAGTTCGAAGAATAGATTCAAACTATACAGATCAAATTGGACTATTGTTTAACTGCACGGCATGTGACGTAACATAACACCTAGATAGAGGGTGTCCTCATGCCAACAGGAATTATGTGAACCAAGCAGGTGCTCGCTCCTAGAGAGGCTTATGGCCAAAGCGGTTCAGAATTGAATAAACAACTCAATCCGTGGCGAAGTGCCGTCTATTTACCCGTCTCCCACAACAATTACCTATGAATCCACGACAAGTCCCGATTTCCCCAATTATACAAAATCCAGTACGAAAAGCCGATACCCGCTTGAATTCAACTATTATTTATATAATTTATGAGTTGACTCAGGCAACAACGTGTGATTGAATGACAAATCAAGATATAATATCCACAAATGCGCTACAAAATCGTTAAAAAACGCCGATAGATGGTTGAAAATAGTCTTACCAACTTGAGAATTAATCTATATAGAATTATGGTATTCAGACGACTTTTTATACTATAAAGTAGAACGATGTTGTCATTCGTGAGTAAAACTGAGGTCGAAAATGTGCCAACCCACATTCCAAAAAACACAACGCACGAAATCTTGGTTGACTTAGAACCAAAACTTGTTCGGAATCACTAAAAACGTCAACGAATATGAGAAAATCGATAAGTTCGTAAGCCATTATTTAGAGTAATGAAGACAAACTGTCAGGATAAGGTAGAAAATGTTAAAAAATATTTGGTGCTCCGGCTTTTGTTGTTTCTGAAAGAATCTACACATCATGACCTTCTCCCTCTCAATAAGATGTGCAATAAATGTGTGGTGTATAATTGATACCTAGTTTGAATACACTTCAAATGTTAAGTTATTCATTGCTTTTGGTTTAATATTTTAAACCAAGGTTAATTTGAATATTCCATAGCAATTTCAACATAACCCCATCATTAGCAGACACTGCACATGCGCGAATATGTATTATTTTTTAAACGAGCCTAATTTCAACAGTTTTCATCCGATTTGGATGAAACTTCCAGGGAATGTATGGGTTGGGCTGTGAATGGTCCACTAGTAATTCCATACTTCTCAAATCATCAGTTCATTTTGCGTATGCGCAAACGTAAATTCCTTCAAGCATCATTTTTTACGCCCTAGTCGTTCAATCCCGCTCAAATCTGGTGCATAGTTGGGGGATATTGGTTGGGTTATTCCTTGTTAATTTCAACATGATTACATCAGTATTAGCTCCTTCGCAAGCGCGAAAGTTTACTCCAAGGAACAAGGTCAGATTTTGATTACATTTTCTGGGAATTTGAGGGTTACGCAGTAGATTGTTCCCTACCAATTTCATTTTTCTTAAATCACTACTCCATTCTGCGCCTGCACTAACGTAAATTACTTCAAGCATAATTTTCCCGTTTTTAAAAATATCTTTACCGTGAAGCGTAAAATTGCGGGGTCTTGGAATTGTAAAAGTGTGAACCCCTCGCGGAGGCACAATGCCCCTTGTTCTGATCCTAAATTACATACGGGGCTTGATAATTTGTATAGACCAATGATCTGCGTAAAAGGGCTATCCAACACAGAAATAGTGAACCATTGTGTGATAATTTGCAGCGTTTCTCGTTGGTTTCAGATGAACAGCTTATTTTATATTTATTTGCGATGCACTATAACGTCAACTCTGCTGCTTCACTGCTCAGAAACAACTACAAGCTTCGGACGGTCATACCAAATTTTTTCACTTCCCGATCGGTAACAGAAACAAGCATTCAAGAAGTATGGAACATACTGTAAGAACGCAAAAAAATTTCAATGAGATAATTATGTTTGACAAAATACGCTAAGGTAATCGGTACCATTATTTAAAAAAAGTAATAATAAATAAATAAATAAATTGGCTTGAAACATCAGTTCTCAAATTTGTCGCGCTGTAAACAAAAGTTATATATAACACTATTCATTGTTAAGAGATTTTAGTATTTTTGTGGTTGGTATAAGTAAATAACATGTACGAAGCAATATTGGCTCAAATCAAAGCCTGGCATAACACGACTTTGATTTTTTTTTTGCAGTGTAATTAGAGTTTATAAATAGTAAGCGTTGTAAGCCTTCCATTGGTAAATGAAGTAAACGAAAAAAAGTGTGCTCTCATGCTCTGCTCGTGTGAAAACTTAGACGGGCTTCCTCATATATTCACCTAATTTTACTTCAATAGTAGATACGAGTTGATGAATGTTGAAAGGCTCATTCATATAATATCTATTTATATAAAACTATGATATTCGTCTAGGTCAGACTGAATAAACTGACGGTGCAAGGCTAATATTGCTGAATTAAAGATGATGATACCATTCAAATCATCTACACTATCTTCCCTTGATATTTCATTCATACCTTTGTTCTGTTGTGAAATGTGCTAACAATTTATGGGAAGAATAAAAATATGAGAAAAGTCTATCTCTAGGCATGTATCCAGCTTGCAGAGTGCTATTGATGTTTTTCTGAACCAAATCTCGATAATTACTGTAAGCGAATTTTCGTAGAAAATGAAGCTATTTTTCGTACATTTTAATGTTTTTTTTTAAAGCCACTGAGGCCGCAATGGCCTATTGTAGCTGGAGAAGGAGACACTAGATCTGCCCGATACCGACAGCCCTGCCAAACCAAGCACTAGCTGCCTGGTTCCGGCACTTCTGCCCGCCATCAGGCACTACCTGGGACCCGAATGCTCCACACTCGGTAAGTTACTGGGTCGCAACCTCAGTCTGGCTTGGCGCCATATCACCAATGCCAGCCACAGCTGGGAAATCAATCCTTCCCCACCACGTTTTGGCAAAAGCGAGGAGAGTCTTAATCTCCCCCGTCTTAATGTCCTGGTGATCGATGGGGGTTGTGACCCAATTCAAAAAGCGATGTCTTGCCAATATAGGGCAATGGCAGACCACATGACACGCCGTCTCGTCTTCCGCCCCGCAAAAGCGGCAGAGAGTGGAGTCTGATTTGCACATTTTATGGAGATGGTATCTAAGTGGGCAGTGCCCAGTTAAGAGCCCCACAACCATACACAGCTCCCTTCTCCCAAGGCTGAGCAGCTCCTTAGCCTATGTCCTAATTGGAGGTTGACGCACGGAACAAGTTCGTACGAAAAATTCGTGCGAAAAACGCTCGCACTCAATTTTTCGTACTATCGAAATGCCAGTCCTCATTGAACTTGTTAATGACGTCCGAAAGTGGGAGCTCCAGGTAGCCAGACCCATTCGCGCGAACAAAACCAGTCGTGTCCACGATGTCCTACGAAGAGGATGCCGAGTTCTTATTTTCAACAAATATATCTCTACTCTTGTCATCTGAAGAAACCAACATACCTAAAAATTTAGGTTCAATCGAAATTTGTCCGCTTCAAGATCAACTGTGGAATGTTCATTTGGAATAGCTGCGGCCAAATTCAGAATACTGCACAAGCCAATAGAGACATCTGTCAAGAAAGCTTGCAAAGTTGTGAAGGCTGTTTGTATATTACACAATCTAATAATCGATAAGGAAGGTCTCAATTTAGATGTTCTAACAGAACGTACTGATGATTTCCTCACCTCTTCAAATTTGATCCCCTTTCGGGAAAATAACCGAGCTTCAACAGCTGCAATCGCTGTAAGAGAAAAATTTTGTTTGTATTTTTTCAACAACGTTTAAGTTTTTACCGTTACAGGATCTACGGTTCGGTTTTGCATCATGTACCTACGAATCACGTGTAACTAAAATATAAAAGTGTATGTAAATGTTAGTAAAATATTGTAAGTTATGGTGATGGATGATTACCAATTTTATTAATATAATTTTAAATTATATTTAAAACGAAAATTAACAATAAAATTATATTTATGTACTTTCGTGGTTTTCCCAAGGATGTTGCTATCTTCTCCCACTCGTCGCGAACTTTGTCACGGTTTTTATAATGTTCACTTCGCTTATCCCAAAGAATTGGTCGCGACTGCACTTCCATAATCAAATTTTCCTCGTAGGCCATCGCTTATGCCGTACGACAAAAAACAAACTTGTTTGATTTTTCGACGCACGAAAACTTCGCACGCAGGAGAGAAAACCAGAAGTCCACAGATGACCTGCTCAGCACTGTTTGAAAAACCCTTTTTCGCACGGCTCGCACCAAGGGTTGGCGAACCAAACCGAGGGGGTTCGTACGGATTACTCGTGCGACGACCTCGGACGGAAAAACCAACCAATTAGGCCACTACCTGCATTACCCAAGTTTGAAATTAGGGGCGATCTGCTAGCGACGAATTCGCACTAATCCTTTCGTACGAAAACTGCCAATTAGGACATAGCCTTAGCCTGCCACGGTGGAAAATTACCTTTATTACTTTGTGTAGATAGTCCCATCATCTTGCCCTCAGTGGCCCACGGCTCCTGGATATGGGGAATGTGGTGGTCTTCCGATGTGAACTTGAGGCTCAGGACCGCCGAAGCGCCCCTTGCCATGTGCAAGTTCACTTCAAGAAATTTTAGATGTGTATTATTCATTTTTTTTCTATGTGGTCTATTTTGTTCCCACAAGAAGCTAGGGAAATAAACAGTCCACCCGCGCAGAGCCCCGCATGCACAGGTAAGCCTAAATTACACCCAGGGGTCGGCCGGTACCCTGGGGCAGCCGTTTGAGGTGCACCTGCATGCAGACCATTGGCACGGCGTGGACACCTTTGTCTTGAGGGTCGGTGTCTGTACATAGTTGCCAGTGCAAAAGCTCTCATTGCCCAGTATACTCCTAGGGGATACTATCGTGCAACAGGCAGTGTGAGCCGTGGCATAAGCCCTCCCACCACGACAAGGTAATAGACATCGGGAGGGCTTTTTAATGTTAGAAATAGACAATAAATGGACTATTGAGTGTTCCTCAAAACCGTTCGGTTTTTTGGATTCGATTTCTCATGGAACCCAAATCAACCAATTTTTAATCCAATTTCGTCCTTCAAATTTTGTCTTCCTTGGTCAATTACAAAGGTTCATTATCAAAAATAATAAACCGAAAAATCCGTCCGTACGCCGGCCAGTTTCCCTCCGTGCCACTAGCGTTTTGGTCGTTTCGGAACCATATTTCGATTATAAATTCATATTAGTCCGTACACCCTATCTAAGCATTCAACCTGAGGCTATTTGTTGATGACACAATAATTTAATAATAATATATATATTTTTTTTGGCTAGTCAGTAGTGCGCTTTCCATGGTAGATGGCCCCAGCTACGCTATTGGAGCTCTACTCCATAATTAACAGGGCTAAAGTGTAGATAATTTTCATCATCTTTTCTCATCAGGAAAATCGCAGTGTTTCCCAAGAGGACGAACGCCCATCAGCACATAGTTTACATCGGACTCAGGAACCACGAACCCGATCGCTTCAAGGTGCACTCAGCTCTGAAATTATTCTTGATGTGCGCTGACGTCTATCACATACTCGAAGGTCTTCCTTGCTGCATAATTGCCATTCTGGACGGCGCTGATTTGTCTTATGGATACTTCACCCGCGGCAACTACGAACATCTCAAAGTAATGGTCAAATATGTTCAGGTGAGGAACAAAAGGAAATATAAAATGTAGATGATTTTAATTTCAAATAATTCGAAATGTCTCAATTTAGTACTTAATTGAAAAACAACAACCAAGCCGGTGTGGCCCGTAGCTCTCTCATTCGTAATATGTAGGTATAGATCAATGAAACGTTTTAATTACTTATCCTTAAAATACAAACCATTTAATCCCTAAAATTTCAAAACTGTAGAAGTCGTGCTTCTCAGAAGAATTTTAGGTTTGGCTATACGCTGTAACTACTAATGAAAAGATTACGATGAAACTGCAATGGGTTTGTGGAATTCCCAACCCCCACCCGAATTTGAGCGAGATCGGACGATTAGGCCATGAAGAAATGACGCTTGATGGATTTTACGTTTGCGCAGTGGAAACTAAGTATAAGTTTTTTCGCAGATATAACTGATTGAGGACTATCCTCAGTTAAACTCATACACTGTCAGAAGATAACATAAAAATTGAACGAAAACTGTTGAAGAGATGCTTTTGCAAGGATTTCACACTCGCAAATGCGCAGCAGCTAGTAATAATACGATCGGTCGATATAATCGTCATTTTCCCAACTAACCTCCGAATTTGAAGGAGACGGATTTTACATTCGCACAGGCGCAGTGAAAACTGTAAATTTTGAACTGATGAAAATCATAGGGCAGGCACGTAGCCAGGATTTTGCCTTGGGGAGGGTCCAGACCCCCCCCCCCCTCGCCCACCGGCTCTCTTCCCATTTCAATAAATTTTAAAATACGAATTTTAAGTCACAGGAGAAGAAATGTTTTACAAACATGATGAAATACTATCTTTAATAAGGCAAAAATATTTAATAGGTAGGTACATAATAAGGATTTTAGGTGACAGTTAAAATAATTTTTTACAATCATGATAAATCTTGATCTTTATACAACAACAAAAGTTCAATTTTTAGGTTTTTAGTTGATCAGATTTTTCTGTTTGCTTTTAAAGACATCAAATCCAGCACGTTATCAGCCGCGAACGACAGTGTTTAATGAATTGACATCATGGTCAAATGAGAAAGGCGTTCGTTACCCATCTTATTTCTAAGGTATTTTTCTAATCTTAATTTCTAAGGTACTGCAGGATCCCGTAACGTAAAAGTTAGGTAGACATCTAGGAACATTCTCCCCGTAGGATATTGTGAGGAGTGTGGGGCGGAATACAGAACCCCGTGACGCACATAGGATAGATAAATTTCCCATAGACTGCAAGATCCCAAGAAGTAAATTTATGAATTTTCTAATCCCTGAACGGATGGTGATGTGTTGTGTGGATTTCCGCTCCGCAAGAAAATCAATTTTCGAAGCGTTAGATCGCGGTTTTTTTTTTTTTTTTTTACCGAAAACTAATGGAAAACGTACCAGACAGGTTCACACTACCAGTCATACTTCTTCAAATTCCTACTTCGAAGTTGAGTGCCAAATTCTGTCTCATTCACTCATTCCAAAGATGTTAACTTAATTATTGTTATTGTTGTGATATCATTGGAGCAACGTAATCAGGTAGCTCAGTAACATGGATGATACCTTGGTGAATAGTCAAAGAGACAATGCAACCCAATGTCCCCATTGTTCTAGAGGCTTTACAAGAAGAGAACTCACTCTACATATACGCTCCAGACATCCAAATATTGCGAACCTGAATACCAACCGTGGTACTCAAAGTATAATATCAATACCAAATGCTGATCCTATTCAGAACTATTTCATAAGAGGCTTCAGGGACGGGATGTTAACTTCTCCAGGAGGCTGGACCACATTAAGATGGGACATGCTGTAGCAGAGAGCCATGCGTCTGAGGAAAGCAGTACGCGTTACCTCAGGGAGCGGTCGGCGTGTCACTCCTTGCTGATGAAGTGAAAGGGCTAGCCGAGGGAATACGAGATTCGGAGAGAATTTTCTTCCTCTGTAGTACTGCCCTCCATAGAGAGAAAGGAATCTCTTCAGGGGAAGATGTCAGAAGGCTTCTGAACACCATAATAAAAATTTGGAGTGCTGAAAGGTATGAAGAGTTGCTACACGGCAAGGCTTACACGGGTCGTTCAGGTATAGTGTTAAAGGCGTTGATCTGTCTTTAAGGTCGTATACATGACCCATGTCCCATCTAACTTCTTATCTCAGGAATCTTACCTCTACATATTGGACCTATTAGCAGAACCTATGAGTATTATAAAAATAATATCTGAAGAATTTCACATCAGACGAATACTCTCTGTTGGTAGTTCGTGCTAGTGAAATAATAGATACTACCCTAACCATGAATAATTTTTTAATTCATCAACAAATTTCGGGGGGGGGTCCGGACCCCATGGACCCCCCCTCTGGCTACGTGCCTGTCATAGGGAAGCATCCTCAACATGTCCCGCACATTTCCAGAAAATGCCATCAAATTAATAGAAACTGTAGGAGTAATGTTTGTCACAATAATTTTTGTGGATACATGGGCAGACAGACACAAACACACGAAACGAAATTTGTTCAGAACGGTCTGAGCGAATGGAAAAGTTGATTTCGGAGAGAAAACAAATTTGTTCATCAACCGCAAACAATGCTTCCGCTACCGCTGGGCAAACTCCAAAGAAAATTTCACTGCATGATTTCAATTGAGCCATTGAGTACTGAATTGGGACATTTATGTTTCGAATATTTCATTATCCATTGATCGTTTGAATTTTTAATTGAATCCACCATTATAATAATTTATCATACAAATGAGAATGTATAAATTTATTCGAAATCCAATGATTTTATCAGCTTGCACCGCAATAGCATAAGTCAATAATGAGATTCTGACGTGGATTTTAGCACATAAAAATACAAATGCCGTGCATGGTCTACTGCAAATCTAACTGAAGACGAAATTTTTTTTTGTTTTCAGTTTGTTTAAATTCAGCGCTCATATAAGGTAAAATTCTAGTGACAGTAAAAATAGGAAAAATGTGACTTTTTATACCCTTTATTGCTCATAAATGTGTACAATTATAACCTTTATTTCATGAATCTCTACGAAATCAATTTAAAGTCTTACTATTAATGTGAGTTAAGGTACCTATACACACAACTAACGATTTCCAGGATGTGGAAATCTTAATGATTTTATTAGCGATTTCAAGTCAATTCACAATTTCCAAAACCAAATCGTTTTTTCGGATCCAGTAATATATCCAGGAATATTCTACAGAATGAAAATTTCTATAATTTACATATATAGATATAAACGGATAGATAAACGATTAATAAAGTGTATGATGTTGTTTTCAATATAGGAAGCAATGCCGTTCAATGTAGAGGTAATTCACGTTGTGAACACATCGTTGACAATTAAGACTGTGTTCAAGCTAATCAAGCCGTTCCTTACCAAAGACATTATTACATCGGTAAGTAGGTAGTATCTTCTCATAAAAATATAATAACAAGTGAGTTATGTATTTACGCATGTTTTTGAGACAAAAAATCACCAATCATTGTGAATATACACATGGTATCCAAATTGGGGAGTATGATGATTCTCCACTGATAGAAAGTAGACGAGTGATGTGGCATATTTTATTCATCGAGACATTTGACAAGTGTAGGGTCTTCTGACTTGTGAATTCAGATTCAGGAACCTCAGTTCCCAAGGATTTATATATATTAATCAATACTATTACTAGATACATTTTTTGGAATTATTGTTTGGTCATCAAGAAATACCATGGTTATTATGATTTGAGAGTTTGATGGTTATTATGAAAAATTATGATACGTTAGGTCAGGTTGTTCATCAACGAGAAGGCATATGCAGAGGCTTGCTGACGAATCAGTTAATAGAAATCTGAACGGGACGATTCTGGGCTAACCAAAGAACCCTTCAAATTCCTTGCAGAATAAATGGTCAGGGAGTGCAGAAAGGTCTTTGCAGTACTCAAATAATGCTTGCAGATTGATTGACATAGCTCGTGTTGAAACTACTCAGTTAAGCTCCCATAGAAATCCTAAAAAATTAGGTTAAGTAGAAAATCTCTCGCTGATTACTGTTGCAGACCCATTTCCATCAAGGATGCGATTTGAAAGAGTTCATTCCGTTGCGGTGTTTGCCTGCAGAGTACGGTGGTACAGCTCCAGGTTCAATAGACGAATACCAAGGTAAGCAGATCAACTAAAAATACAGGAATGATGTGATGTGGGTTTGAGATGAATAATTTGCCAACGTATTAAGAAATCACGCCACAAAAGTATCATCAAACCCCTTAACGACAAAAAATCCCTGTACTTTGTTTCCTATCACTACGTGTAACACCTTCAGTTACTTATTTTCGCCATTGCTACTCTGAATGTTCTTCTATGTTGTTGCATCGTTTCATGTGCGTCATTTCCAGGCTTTTTGCCACCTTGGTGATCTAAATCTTAAAATAAGGTGAGATCTTAAATTTTGAAAAAGGAGGATGCCTTGCCAAATGTTGCCATAACAATGTTTCCCAGTGATGAAACTGTTCAGCAAAGGCCCGAAAGGTGGAAATCATCAGCCTGAATTTCTGACGGTTACCGCCTCAACCGGAAGAGACCTTGCGACCTATCGCAGAATTGAACGTCTTTTCTTGTGCTTTTCAAGCGGTAATTGGAGGTACCACAACCTCGAACATCTGAAGAGGAGAATTTCTGACATATAGCTGCTATTAAGATAGTAGTTAACGGGCTGTCACCCTCCTTAATTTATACATTCATGCCAGTTTTTACGATGTCGCCCTGCTCTGTATTTGTCAAACTTTCAAGAAGTAATTGTTATGAGCCAACCAACGAATTGTACATTCACATGTTATAAAACAAATTGTACCATATCAAATTTTCCAATAAAAATTTTGTCTAGCCCAATTTGCCTGCAGGCGGCCCTGGAGAAAGATGTTCCCTACAACTTAAACTACTGTAACATCGACATATCCCAGGACCAGGAGATAGTCACACCACTTCTACTCTTCGGGGCCTATAAATGGAGAAGGCAAATCTGGCTACATACGATTCCATGTCCAGACTTCTTGCCTACCAACTCCTTTTATCCTCAAATTCCGAACGCTGTTCCTTTCCTCCATTATTACGCCTATGCTCACAGTTCCAGACCGTGGTATCACTCCTACGGAGCTCAAAGTTGTGGACAGTGTACAAAAGTACAAAGTACAAAGAATTTGAAATTATTTGAACCCTCCCTGCTCAAACCTTAACAGTAATGTTAATAGTTGAGTTGAATTATTCATTGGATGGTTTATCTGCCCATAACAAACATTATTGATTCGCGATCAAACTAAATATTTTGAAACTTCTGCTGGTTGCGGATTCGATATAGTAAGATCGCATTCGATATAGATATAGCGTATTCTCCTGAAATTTTTTTTCTATTACGTAATGATGTGCAATATAGAATGTCATGAAATTGAGAGTTGGTAAGAGGAACTGTTATTTCTTAAATCATTGCAGCGGAATTCCGACGGCGTCTTGAGATGATGCAAGAATATTTCGACATGGAAGAAGAGCAGAGGGCTATGTACTATTTCCCTAACGAAGCCACACCATCACCTGATAAAAGTCCATCGATAAGACCTGATTGACTGGAATAAAATAACCCCAACGTCGTACACAGAAGGCTACTATTAAATTTGTAAAATATTGAAAAGTTATAAAAGTCACTCTACATTCGCATCTCATTCACATCTATCATATAGTGATCTCTCTCTACGATTTAAGCTCACTTTGGAACAGTTACTTACACTTGGCTGTGAATCACAACTTTATTACTTGAAAATCTGCAGATGTATTACGATCTTGCTTGAATTCCTTAAAATTATCCGTAATACCCCCTACCGTGAAGAACTTAGCACAAGTAAGATTTTAGAAAGTCAACTTTTACTAGTCCTTCGTTACCGCTATGATAAAAATTTGTGAATGATTTTTAAAATATTTGTATAAAAGGGATATAGTGTTATTTTTTAATTTTTTTTTTTACTTTTTTGAGGCTCATGTGTGGTCAAACTATTTAGTCACATTTATTGACTTCATAAGGATGTCCTCAATCTAGTTCTTTGAAATAACATAAGTTTTAAGCCTTTAAGCCCATTTATTTAATATACGGTTCGATTGGGACGGTACAAGAAGAGCCCCCCCCCCCCCCCCCCCCAATCCTTTGAAGAGGACAATGAAATTGAAGTTGTCATCCAAGTCAGTAATTAACTTTCAAAAGGAAATTCCTTGTAGTTTTGTTGGTAGCCTTGTTTTACCTCTAACGTTGTTTGTAAGCCTACCTTCTAGCGAACAACAATTAAGTCGAACAGAGCAAGAAGAGCTTCGGAACATGTCAAAACTGGGCCGTGAGAAAATAAACCCCAAAGTTTTCACATAAAACTTTTGAATTGCCGATATATTATATAATTTTTCCCTTCATCTGTCATTAGTTTAATGATAAAAAACACGCAGTCTGCGTAATGGAGATAAGTAAAATAAAATATAAGTAGGTGAAAAGTATTTAGAACATTTTTATTTTTTTGTGAATCAGAAGAGAGGAAAAATACCTACTTAAAAGGTGAAAAAAGAATTGATAAAATTTGGATACGCAATATTTAAGTTTGTACAGTAAATGGTGAATTTCTTTGTAATCAGACAGACGTCATAACATCACACTCAGATGATCAGGATGGAGCCTGTAAGGTCATTCGTCTCTTGTTATCCCAGAGACTAAGATTCTACGGCGAAAGGAAAGATATTAGCTCACTCAGCTGATCAGGATGGCTCAACTCACTTTGATCTTCTCTTGTCCCAGAGAGGATCCCTATCAAATTTCGACGTACAACGGTGAATAGGAGAGATTTGAGCACGATTTTGCCTTCATTATGGTTGATATTACGGCTCGTGGTTAGCTGATCCTTACCAAAGTCAGCGAGGCACAAGTTTCAAATCGGACCAGCCAGCGGTTTCGGTGGAGTAGTAAGCACAACATTTTGCTCATAAATGAACAAATAAATCTATAAATATATATAATAATATATATATATATATATATATATATATATATATATATATACCTATAAATAAAGAAATCTAAAAATGAATGACTATTGTAAACGTGTTCTCCACCCTTTGAAACGCGAAGAAATGCATCCCCACCCCCAAGTGCCGCCGTGCCGACGGCTGTAATACCCCCTTTTCTATGAAACGTTGGGTAAAAACACCAACTGTTTTAATGTAAACAGAGAAAAATGAAGGTCGAAACTCAAGCATTCAAGTTACCTTGGAAACATTCGGTTCTAGAATACCGATGTTTTAGAGGGAAACAGTTCCTTTAGAAAATTTTCTCGTTTTAAAGAATGGAATTTAGATATTTAATCAGTAGTGGGTACCTAGTAGATAACTTGTCTCTGTTTTTGTAGATTTTTCGAGCATAGTATATTTAACTTTTCAGACAAAAGTGAGGAAGAAACATGTTGGTAATATGATTATTTTTTTTATAGCATTTGAAGAGTTTCATGAGTTCTTTTATACGATACCCCTTCTTGGAGGGAATGGTCGGAAATTACTATCTTACAGAAAGATAATGCAACTTCATAATCTCTCATTTTCTCTGTTATCATAACAAAAGTCTGTGTTTCGCTTCAGTGGTATGTGTAGACTAAAAGTAGACTAAGCAACTGATGGCACATGTGATGGGAGAAGGTTTGCAAAGAATGCAACTTTTAGCAATTCAAAGGGCGTTAGTGAAAACTTTGAGGCTCAATTTCTTGAAACCCAGTTTTGAAATGTATGACCTTCTTGCACCTTTCTGGGAAATTGGCAAAGCTTTCAATTTTTGGGTGAGGACCATCTCCATTTATTATTCCACGGTCTTGATTAAGCGTAGAAAATACGTTATCCTAAAGGGTAGGAACTCTTGTTTTGCTAGTTCAGATGAGAGCAGGAATGATTTGATTATGTTTAAACAAGATCCAGACAGTGAAATGTTGAAGATAAATGAAAGAGATTCACATTGAGGCTGAACCAATTGAACTGATTCAATTGAGGACTTCTCCGGATCGTTCCGGTAAATTATTTCCGATTCTCAATCAATATCACCACTCAAATTCGAAAAAAAATTAGAACCTCGATAGATTACAAATTGTAGGTGCTTGCTACTAGTCTAGATTGATTCAGATTGCAAAAAACCTGTAGAAATTACATTCATTCTGAAAAATTTCGAAGGTTCAGAGTATTCCTAAGGTAATTCCAGTTTTCAAGCCATTTCCTACCACTGTGCGGCGGCGCACAATGGATGGCAGACGGACGGATTTTATTTCATTTGTGTTTTCTATTTTTTTATTCAAATCAGCTTGAAGCTTAAACTAACGAATTTGAGGGAGGAGGAGGACTGCAATTTGTTTCCCTTGGTCGAATACAAAGGTTCATCTATGAAAATAATAAACCCAAAACAAGGGTATTTCTGTTAGGCAGGTACAAAACTAGAAATCCGAGCAAAACTCCCATCTGCAGGGATCGATTCAGCTCTACAAAATCCATACCTTCGTGAAGACGCTTATCTCGACTCGCATCTCCGAGATGCCTATTAGAACCAAAATGGGTGCACAAGTGGGCGGCGAAAAGGGGCCCACTCAAGCTCATTCCAATTACCAGACTTGGGAAAACATGTAACGTCCATTTGAACAGACGGCTACAACTTTGTACAACAGCGTTCGTTATGTTGATTAAGAACAACCCAACCTTCCAACACCCTTTACCGTATTTCCTCGCCTAAATCGTGCCGAAGATTTTTTTCTTTTTTCCCCCCTTTGTCGAAGGCTTCCCCCCCCCCCCCCCCCCCTCTATCCTCATTTTTACGTGTTTTATCCCACCGTGGTTTACCATATGGTGTGTTTTTAAACGTGTTAATGAAACCGCGGGGAAACCTCACAAATTACCCGGGAGCGGCGTCGGGAGTGTATCTGGTCGCTAATTACCGCTCGCGGTTTGTTAGTGTCATCTACTGAGTAATGAATTAAATTGTGCCACCGTGATAAGCGCTGCCGTCTCATTCGGTCGCAAGTACGACCGCTCTCACAGTGAACCGGTCTCGTCGCGGATCGGGATTAGCGACGTTGCGGTACCACCTAAGTATCGATACTCGATACGATCCGATATTTTCCTAGCAGTATCGATACCCAATATCGAAAGAAAAGTATCGATACTTCTCCAATATTGGCTCAAAAGTATCGATACTTTTTTTTCGTGAAAAACAGGTGGGTGGAATGTTACGGATTTGTCAATAATTATTCACGTACATTTTAAATCTTATGATAATTTATTATATTAGAAATTCTCCAATGCAAGTACATGAAAACGCAGAAAATATATGTAAACTATAAAAACTGTACTTTAGAAAAAATACGTAGGTACATTGAGGTGGGACAGCAGTTCATTAAAAAATTTACATAAAAAAAAAAAAAAAAAAAAAAAAAAAACTTCAAAAACACTCGTCCTCTGGGATACTGCCCAGGAAAAACAGTTTTTGCAAATATTTAGGGGACTACCTATTTCGGGATTGGCAACAAATTGCCCCTGCTTTGGAGAAAAGGCGTTCGCAGGGAACTGAAGTTGCCATCACTACGAGCCTCTTACATGCTTCTGCGTACAAATTTCACTTCATAACATTTTATGGTTTTCAGAGTAATTATAATCATTAAAATAAATGGAATCATAAAATACATCTAGATCTTACATTAAAAGGATATTAAGTTTCATGTGAGTAACTCGATGATTTGATGAAATTAAGACGAATGTGGCAGGTCAAAACTTTCAAATTCAACAGGGACATGAATTCATTTTAAAATCTGGTATCGATACTTTTCACTTGATACCTTCGCTCTGAACTCCTCTCAGGGCCTGGGGCAGGCTGGTCGTCTCCTGGATTTGTGGTGGGAAAATTATATTGAAAAAGGAAAGAAAATCAAGGAAAATATCGGTGGTATTGGTCACCAAGTATCGATACTTCCGATAATATCGGGAGAAAGTATCGATACCACGATAATATCGGATGCAAAGTATCGATACAAATATCGGTGGTATCGAAAGAGAAGTATCGATACCACGATACATCGGAAGTATCGCAACGTCCCTAATCGGGATTAGCGTCATAATTCAGCAGCGTTTGGCGAGCGACTCATTACATTGCTGCTGCTGAAGAAGTTGCAACCTAGTACTAGAAGACACAACATTCATTCCGAGTCTACCTATAAGGTCATAAACCTATAACAAATAAATATATTTATAGAATAAAGTATAATTCCCCACAATTATATATTTATTTTATAAATATATCAATCATTAGGAATAAAGATTATACTAATGATCATATTGCTATGGGCAGATAGCTGAACTTGTTCCAGAAAAATAAAAAATATAAATAAACAAATAAATATATTTATAGAATAAAGTATAATTCCCCACAATTATATACTTTCGCACGATTAAAAACAACTGTTTGCTAAAATCAAAGTTTCTTCTCACATTTCACGTTTTAGACAATTCTAAACAACCTTGGTTTCGTGTCTGTTTGTGTGCCTAATTTATACAGTTTTTATCCAGTTGTTATGAAAATTATCAGAGAATGTGCGGTTAGGCTGTAGCTGGTCCCCATCTATTGCTCACGAATTCTAATTAAAATTCAGTCAAACATAATATTCTCTCATCCAAGTTGTCGAATCTCGCTAAAATTTGGAGGATTGTTGAGAAGAGACTCTTCAATAAACCCCTATTAATTTCAACACAATTTTATCATTAGTAAATAACGATAAAATTATTGAATGATAAAATTTTTTCATTAGCACATGAAGACGAGTAGGTAATACTCGTAACAAGCATTACATTTACAGATTCATTCGATTTATATGAAATTTAAAGAGAATGTGTGGGTTAGGCTGTCTGTGGTCTCTCATCCATTGGTTACTGATTAATCAATACTTCACTCTGTTCTTTTAAATATAAATAAATATATAAAAAATTATAATAAAAACAAATTCAGTTAAAAGAAAAAACACTATTTGCAATCATATGATTCTAATTTTATTGCAGAATAATGAGTTCCTCTACAATGAATTAGAACGTTGTTTAAGCGTAAGAATTTATTCAATTTTCGATGGAATGTTTGTAAAAACTACAAATAAGAATGGCTAAAATCATAAAATTGGTTTTCATAAACGAAATAATGGGCAGGTATTATTTTTTCAAAAGTGTCCCTCATAAATACAACCGCTAAAAAATTTTTACATTTAAAGTGCAAACATTTCAGAAAAAATTTAATATTCAAGTTTAAATATTGAAAAGAAAGGTAATTCGTCCATATCTTATTTATGGCGTAACCTCCCCTTCTCCTACACGCCAAGAAAAATAAACAAACGAAGGAGTTCCAGTCATGCAGCATGATCGCATGAGCAAATTTTCGAAAACTATCATATTTTATTATTTCACACAGTTTGAAATTGTGGGCACTTTGAATGCAAAGTAATTGTTAACAGACCAATTGTATGGAAAAAAAACTCATTCTAAATGATATTCTGCTATACATATTGGACTTGGGATTTTTACCTTTTTTGTGTTTTCTATAGATTTTTCCACAAATGTTAATGCAGTTCATCATTTCCAGCAAAACTTTGTGCATTCATTTTTATGATTTCGTTCGTCGTTAATAAACTTTTCTTGAATAAAATTCGATGTACAATTTCTAGCCGTTTTTAGTCTTATTCTGTGATTTTTGAGCAAATTTTTCAAAAGGTGACCAATTTATTGTGCTAAAAAAGTGCTGGCCAACGAACTCATCCTTTCATTTGGAAAGCTTGATTTTTCGCACAAGAACGGATTTGTTTATCTCATTTCTAAAGAGTGTAATCGCCTGGAATGACACACACACAACACACACTCTCTCTCTCACACAAACCAAGCCCACTCACACTTACACAAACACACAAATATATATATATATATATATATATATATATATATATATATATATATATATATATATATATATATATATATATATATATATATATATATATATATATATATATATATTAAAAAGGGTTCAAAAATCGTTACAGAACTTTGAAGAAAATTCTCGAAAATTTTTATTTTAAAAATTTTGAGCCATTAAATAGCTTCTTTTTCTACGAGGATTCGCTAAGGGTCTTGGTAGCATATTGGGTAGGCCAACCCATCGTTATGGGTACGAGGCGCACCTCCTACAATAATATTGTATTTTGATCGAAGGTTGAGTCACCGGCAGGTGTACATAAGTAGCAAAGTTGTAGAAATAAGAAGAAAAAGATTATACGTTGCTAGACATAGGTGGCAACATCTAAAATCTGTGAGTCAAATGAAGAAGATCCCCGAAATAATCACGACGGGCCACCCAACTATTGTTCAAGGATGAGCAGGGTGGTGGGAGGGGAGGGGGGGGGGGGGCATTGTGTTCCCAAACTAGAATGGGAAAAGGTGAGGGGTAATAGAGGGGGCTTTATGAAAGGGGGCGATGAGGGGGGCAATACTATTGATGACGTTGCCTTGTTGTGACACATCCGCTGGCTCTCGTGTCTTTGTTCGGGACGATTTGAACAGAAACCGTATGGATGTGGGTTGGGTTCCCAACGGGAGGATTTTTGTCGAATTTCGATTCCGAATGAATGAGGGTGGATTGAGCCACCTTCCTGCAATAGAAAAACATTCGAATTCACAGAGGTTTAAAATCCCTGCATTAGTTAACCTTCCTGTTCAGATCGTTGAATAGATATGAATAGCCAGGAATCACACGTTAATAGGTAGATGCACCTAGAATACCGAAGAAGATCGAGCAGCAGTACGAAGAAGATAGCAGCAGCCCTGCTCGCTTTCGCACTCCAAAGACGATTTGCGATTCCGAGTCGTGTTGACGATTTTTATCCCTTCTAGGACAAAGTTCGAAGTTTAGCAGTAGGGGAAGCATTATGTTTCCAAAAAATAATATGTAAACTCGAGAGGGCTTGGTAAAGGGGGTGGTGAGGGGGGGGGGGGGGGGGATGCTATGGATGACGTTCCTCGTTGTGACGCATCCACAGGCTATCGTGTCTTTGTTCAGGACGGTTTGAGCAGAACCCGTGTGAGAATTGGGTTCTCGACGGGATGAATGAGAAGATCTATGTGAAATTTTAATTCCGAATGAATATAAACGGATTGAGCAACCTTCCTGCAATCGAAAAAGCAGTAATCATTCAAAAATTCAATTAAAATAATTACAAACTCGAATCGAACCTTTGGAAAATCCACTACCCACGAAGGGAATATGGAATGGTGGTGTAGCTGATTATCAGGAAGAAATGTTTGGTAGAAAGCTACCGGTAGGTGAAAAGTGAGTCGTATGCCTACCCCAATACGACGATATTCAATCTCGACCCTATGAACAGAATCGCTTCTGTTTCTAACGCCGAGAATATCTTCTTTTTGTGTATCCTTAAGAGCGAAATTAAAGTTTGAAGACTAAGAAACATGAAGGTAAATTAGAAAAACTCACAATAGAAAAAAAACCAACAATAAACTCCGGAGTTACTTTGCACCTCCAAATAACATGATTATAAATAATCCTTTAGAGTTAAGAATACTCCCCACTTTCATGCCTCTTTCTCATGTTTAGAGTGGGTGGGAGCTCTTTTCCTTATTCGGAAAGGGAAAAAAAAACCTCCGTAAACTGATAATGAAAAACTGTTTCCCGTCAACAGACAAGGAGTCAGAATTGCCTATAACGTTGCTAACAATATTTCAACGTCGTCACGGAATAATAATCCAGGATCGAACCATCCTTTGGGTCAAACGTCCTTAATTCTCTTTACTATACTGTGAGGTGTTGAACACTTTTCAACAATAGGAATTTCAGTAAAGTATTTTAGGACTCTCTAACAGAAAGCGATACGCTGGAACGAAATCCATGGTACCAATAGAACCCTTCCCATAGCGAAACATCTCTTTGTAAGTCGCGGGATGTTTGTTTCGATGAAAACGCTCATGGTGGAGGTGAAAAAGTTGAAGTTTGTATTACAACTACCTTTCTTCTCGTTATTTCTCCAACCAGTGGCAAATGGAACTTAAATGATTCGTTGATACTGAAATGAATACAGAGAAATTTTTTCTCATATTCATAATATGAGTGAATATAATTTCAATAACGTGAGAATTGTGAAATGGGGAGATATGAATTTATGCCATAACTACGTCATAAAATTTCCTTAGGCGTTAAAATGAGCGTAAAGTAAAACCCAGATACTGAAAAAAATTCGCTACTTGGTCTAGTGCCCCTTTCGAGAATTGTGAAGAAAAAATATAAAGAATTTGAGAAGCAGTGGGAAAGAATTAGGCGAGCTCAGGAGAGAAGGTTGATTAAACAAGGAGGGAATTGAGGAAGACAATTGAATATTACTCGAGGGAAGAGAAAGTTTGGAGCGTGCATTAAGATGGCCTTAGTACTGGGAGGGGGTTAAACGAAATGAAGGGTAGGTTAGGTAGGGGTGGATGGAGTGAGGGAGGTTCTTTTCGTAACAGGTTATTTATAGGTGGGGATTAGTGCGAGTCTGAGACCACCTGAGGCTCCAATCAGAGTCAAAAATGTCGCAGGGGATCCCGCGGGTTTGATCCACCTTTAGTAGAGAGAGAATGGACGAAAATCGATTACATGGGCATCTGACAAAATGTCGATTTGCTGGGTGGTCAGTATGCAACAGTAAAAATTCCAGTTTAGTTTAACCAGAATTTTTATGGATAGTTAGATACAGTCAACATTCTCTTAGGAGCCCACTAGGAAAAAACTTCTGCCAGTCAATAAAAGCTACAAAAAAAAAAAAAAAAAAAAAAAAAAAAAAAATCTTTTTGAATCACAAAACATTTTAAAGGACAAGCTATTAACAATAAAATTGGTGGTTAACAATTTCTTTCCACTCAAAGAGCTAAAAAATTGTAAAACAATGTAACACAGTATATGACGATAATTTGCGAAAATTCGCTCATGCTGCACGAAAGATTCTACGAAGTTTGACTAAACTCGGTTAAATAGTTTTTGGTAATAGTGAGCCTCAGTAAAGTAAAATGTCACACTTAGCAGTCCCGTTTATTAAGGGGGGGGGGGGGGGGTTAGGCACCTACGAGGGATATCCAGAAAGTGAGGTTACAACTGCTGTTCAAACGCAAAGTGAGGAACTTGATGACTGACCGAACCTCAAATCCGCGGTGGGTGGAGCGAACAGCACCTTCAGAGGTTGACGGAATCGGTTGATGCGACATTTGCAAGGGACTGACACGGGCCTGGTCATATTATGCAGTTGGGAACCCCCCTACACGTAGGCATGCCAACCTTTAAAAAAATAAAAATTCCATTCACCCTCCAGGGGACTTGTAACCTTATTTTCTGGATAACTCTCGTTGTTAGGTATGTGATTGTATGGCTGACGGATTGGATTGAGTTTACGTAATTTTCATAAATTTTAGCTGTGAGCAGAATATTGTATCGACGCGATATAAATTAAACGATGTACTCGTAGAACGCCTGAACAAATTCCCATAGAGATGTATATAGATAATTAGAAGCGCGTATCAACGGCGGTGAACATCGATTATAATAACCAACCACATCAATCTAAGAGGCTTCTCGTATCGGAGATGGAGGGAAGCGGTTTAATTAAAACAGCTCCAATATCACGAGACCGAAGAACCAGTGAAATTTCCCCGCTTCTCAAGTAGTTCTCTCTACCTAGTTGTTTTTATTTTGCTTTGAATTAGTTCTTCCACCAAGGGGGGAAATTTCTTGGGAAAGTCTTAAGTAATCGAGGTCAAGTGGGTCAAACTGAAAGAAGATTTTCCTTAAAGTTTCAACACAATTCAATAACAGTGATTGGTATTGATACTATTACCAAGGAGGATCAAATACCTCAATAAGTTGAAGCAATTGATTCACCAACGGCTATTGGGATGGATTCAGACACCGGTACTCCAGAGCGTTTTAGTTACGCTAAGCTGTAAAACTCGCATTATGAGGAATTAACGTTTTGAAGCTTGTTACCGCAGTATATATACCCGGTATTCCCGGAAAAGGAGTACAAAATACTAAATACTTGAAGGCGTAAGTTATGATGAGAGTCAGAGATGAACAGAGTGAAAATTTAATGATTTCTCGCCCTCGCAGCTATGAATGAAGTTGTAAATATTTGCTTGATAACTTAAAATTTTTATTTTTTGCGACGAATGTATTTAGATCTCAATGCTAAAAATTTCGATGTGGTACCACCTATTAAGTTTTTGATGTATACGATTCCCGCATAAGTACTTTGACATACATACGTCCCCTATTTTTATTTTCCTTACTTACCTCGAAGGGTAAAAGGAAAGTCTTGCAATCACCCTGAAATTCTATTTCTGAAACTCATGCTAGGATGGATAATTTGTTCAAGATAAGAATAAGACAAGATAAGTGTATGTAACTCGTGTGAACGATTGCGACCATACGGTACGATATAAAAAAATTCCAATTTCGGGGTTGGGTTTTTATACCCAAGGTATAGCTACTGTAGAAAAATCAGCTTAAAATGATCATTTTCAGGGGGTTAAAAAAATCAGAACAGGTAAAAAAAACGTAGTTTTTAGCACTTTTTTCCCTTCTCTCCAAAATGGCTCAAGGATTTTGATGAAAATTCCTCAATGATGTAGAGTTCTCCTCTTCTGGGTAGAAATTATATCCCATACCCCTCATATCTGGGAAAATACTCTAAGGGCGGTTATTAGCAAAAACAGGATTTTTCGGCACTTTTTTAGCAATTTTTTGTCTGTCCTTCAATATTGCCAACCCTCAAATAACAACCCCATCCTTCTAAGATGTGACCCATCATGGTAGCATCCATGTAAAATGAATTCAAGAAAGGAAAGTAGTGTGAGGCCTCGCACCAGATGTTTCAAATCCCTGGATGTCAAAACGGAAGTTAGTGAAAAACGTTGTCTATTTCCACGAAAAATAAAGAGTTACACTGTTAAATCGATTTCGACGGTTAGGCCATCATCAGTAATAAACAATAACTGATGATGGCCTGTAACTGTTATTGTTTGTTACTGATGATGGCCTAACCGTTGAAATCGATTTAACAGTGTAACTCTTTATTTTTCGTGGAAATAGACAACGTTTTTCACTAACTTCCGTTTTGAAATGGGTTTCCACAACTTCGTCGCGAGTGATTTAGTTCGTCCCTGGATGTGGTGTAATGCACTATTAATGATTTACATCTCAAGAAACGAGAACATAAATATAAACACGACAATAATTGTCACATTTTCTTTCATTCCGCATTGTTTGCCGTTTTATACTACGAGTACTTTACCTACATATTTCACTGAGTTGATATTTTATGTATTTTTTCCCCCATTAGCGTTTGTTATTAATTCATTAGAGTTATTTGGCCCACTTAAATAATGTGTAAATAAATTACATTTGAAGTCTTCTTGTTCTATTTCACATAGTGTTCATGATCGTAGTTAGAAAGGGGGCGTCGCGGTTGATACCACAGATATAACAATTCGTTAGTTCCCCTGTTCTTCTCCACGAATATAAATTGGATAAGCGGTGGCACTTCGCATTTACTTATAGATACATGTAGACAAATTGTTCAATCGTGTTACAGATAAAACGAATCTTTATGCCGCACCTAAAAGTACTACGCAACATCGTAATAGCTTTATAGAGAACAAGAATAAGATTTCATCAATATGTAGTTACTAGTAATAGCCTGCAGTAAACACAATATCGCACTCTACCTATATACCTACAGCACGAAAAAATACGCGAGGTGTTTCACGCCTCTCGCCAATTATCTGGACCAGAGGCCGGGAATCGTGAAGCCTTTTAAAATTGGATCTCTTAAATCTCTGTAAAGAACTTCATTTTCTCTTTCGTAAATCCACGCCGAGTAATATCTCAATTGATAATCTTGATTATTCCGAAAGGAGAGGGCCAAGAGGAGTTTATCGACTGAGACGCCCATGCAACGCCGTTTTACCTATCTCGGTTATCAGGAGGGAGGCGCTATCTTATAACAAGGGGAACAATCTCGGATCTGAAAAGGTGCGGTTGTGACACAATGATCCACCTTATGGTGTGCAGGGTATGATTGTGGGAGAACAGATGGTCGACTCGATCAGTACGGGAAAAGTGGACGAATTGCAATTTTAATGCAAATTGGTAATCAGCAGACTAAAAGTTGATTGTACAACATCATTAGGCCCACTTTCTCCAACATTTATTTTAAAGAAGATCAGCCAAACTCCATTAAAAATAATCATGAAAATTAAACCTTGGTGTCTTCCACCAACCTCGATCTCGTTATATCGAGTTTAGAATAACAGAGTTTTCCTAACGGAGTTCAGGAAAACTATCCAACAAAATTCGCTAAAATTTGGACAATTGAAATCACCGGGAATACTCTACAAGGGATTGCTATTCCTAATCCTATTGTAACTTTCTATCACCATCTATTATACGTTATTTTCCTGATATCGATATCACGTTTGTATTATAATTGATCAATTTGATCATAACTGCTATTTCCAACCTATTTGTCCGACGGGAACTCCAGGTGAGAATGGATGAATTCGAGAATTTTCAGAACTGTCAGTTTTGCGAGTCGTAAACTGGATATCACCCAGTTCCTCATAGTGCGTCTGAGTACCTCAGGCGTCTTCGAGAGACATCGTGCCCATCCGGGGAATCCAGCCAAATCGCGTGAATGCATTATAAATTAATCAAAATTTTGAATCAACTTCAACCGTGAATCAAACAAACAGCTACTGGTACGCGGTCATATTGCTCGATATCATTGTTATGATAGCTAACGGAGATTACCTAGCAAGTGTAACTGCCTGAATTTTGGTTGTTTGAGCTCGAGCCGCCCCTGTAGGAGTTCAAACTTGAACAGCGCTCTGAAGAGAGACGTTTAGTTGTAATCAACTTTAATTTCCAATCTTTTTGAAATTAAACTCGTTTAAGCGTTTGGTGAAAGTGGGCCTTTAACCAGTTCAGTACTCTCCGGTATTTCGAATTTTTTTTCAGTACATTTTCTCAACCTCTGTTGTACAAATTTCGATTATTTTTAATTTTTGTATTTTGTTCGTCTACTTTTCATCTTTCACTGGAAATATAAAAATTCAGTCAAAACTATCCGTGGACGCCGTGTGTTGATTGGGCGCCCGACACTCATTTGTAGGAGCTTGAGTTTTGAGCTTTCCAGAAACCAGGAAATGTAATTTTACGCATATTCGTGATTCCCTTGATAGCCCTCCATACCTCGAATGAGGGGGGAAAACGAGATTTAAATAACACTGTTCCGGAGAAAATTACACCGACAGGTGTAATGTATTCCATCATACATTTTCCGGTGTTCCATGTATGACTTTTAAGTTGTGCATCCTTGTTTCAAGCATAGGGAAACAACACATGGCTCATTCATTACTTACTAGTGTGTCTTCTACTACTACATACTTTCGATATCCTATAATTATATCAATACATTGTGTAGTCAGGAAGAAATTCAATAATCAGGCTACCAGCTTTGGAACTGTAGAAGTGGGAACCCTTCTCGGAGGCACGATGCGCCATGTTCTGATTATTCATTACATACGAGGTTTAATAACTATAGACCAATGATATGCGAAGAAGGACTATCTATCACAGAAATAATCTTGAAACGTAAACCAAAATATTTTCTGGGGAGGTTGAACTTTTTTTTCTGCTTCGAAAACAATGGTTCATTATTGAAAATAAACCAAAAGGGCTCTGCAACCCATATTTCCTGCAATAAAACTACTAAAGATAAAAATATTTAACTTTCACCCCAACAAACGACTCTGGAGTAACTGGCCATCATATAAACCACCGCAATATATATTATGATTGTGAAGCTATATTTCTACGCCACCTGTTTGGTGGATAATCGATTTCAGTAGTTAAAAAAAGTTCAAATTTATTGTGTAACTGTCTCCCAGATTAGAATATACGCTTTAAAGTCAACAACCCGCCCATAAAAGGTTCCCCAATCCTCAAACAAGATCTGTCTAAACGCTTTCGATTCCACGACATTTTTAAAGCACGCCCAGCCCCCAACAACAAGCTTCACACTTTTTACCCCGTCTTTTTAATCCTTTTCCCACCAGCTCCAAAGAACAGTTGTAAATCAGTGCGTTGTTATCCCCTCGTAGTTTTATAGGCTCCTTGTGGTCCTCCCCAGCATCTCCTCAAGCCGCAGCTGTTGGGAGCATATTTCATCACGATCATCGCCCTCCGCCGAACTCGGCGGTGACAAATATATTAATGAGTACATCGGTTAAACAGTGTCATATACTTCTTCACCCTCTCTCGTAAATGTCTCTCATCTATAATACGGTTTTATCACATACCGAGTTTGGAGAATACAATCCACAGTGCACGATGTAGACAACAGTGCTTGGCAATAGTATTTTCAGAGATTTCTTCCGGTTTCTAGAAATTCCTACCCTCGAGGTCATACCTGAAGCATCATAGCTTCCAGTAGATTTTATGGATTTTCCATTTCTTATATGTGCTTTGCCGTTCCAGTGGAACTGATACCGAGGACAAGTTGTAATCATTATTCTAGATCTCTAATTGTATAATAAAATAATAACCTGAAATTAAACAAACAGAAGAGTATGTGGAATTTCAAACAAGTCCAACTTTCTTTTTATGAAAGGTACTTGAGTATGTGATTCAATTAAAAAGTATATATACATAGATCATTAAAATTTTTCAGATAATCAGAAGATTCCATGGAGAATCTGTTTGGTGTTTGAGAAATATCTGTCCATAAAAAACGGAAGTTAGTGAAAAACGTTGTCTATTTCCACAAAAAATAAAGAGTTACACTGTTAAATCGATTTCGACGGTTAGGCCATCATCAGTAACAAACAATAACTTATTATTATGTTATTGTTTGTTACTGATGATGGCCTAACCGTCGAAATCGATTTAACAGTGTAACTCTTTATTTTTTGTGGAAATAGATAACGTTTTTCACTAACTTCCGTTTTGAAATGGGTTTCCACAGCTTCGTCGCGAGTGATTCAGTTCGTATCTGTCCTTAGGGTAATGAGACAGGAAAGCTTGGTAGTAGTAACGTTTGTTCGAAATCTACCAACGAGTAGGGAGCGGAAGAGTTCGTTGAACCAACTAACAGTCCAAACCGTTCAACCCCTAAAAATTTTGTAGAAATTTAAGATTAGCGGATGCAAAACAGCTGCCAGGTATTTATACGGTCGTGATGAAATTCATACAGGATAATAAAACAGCCCTTTCGGAAATATACCTTCCTTTTTTTAAAGTGAAATGGGCCTATTGTGCCTATCGGTAAATTGAACTATTGGCCATGAGAAGCTGGCGCATGATAGATTTCACGTATGCGCATGTGCGGTGGAAATCTGATTCTGACGAATGAAATTGACAAGGGACCATTCCCAGGCTAACCCGCACTTAACAGGCAAATTCTATTAAATCGAAAGAAAATCATAGAAATTATGCTTGTTAAAAGGATTCCACATTGAAGAACAAAAGTAAATACGATGCTTCCTTTATGCAGGTAGACTCGGAAGCAATACGATAGTGTTACAACTACCTTATAATGTTTGATAGATACTCCTTCCCATCACACTCCGATCTTTGTTATAAGAAACAGTAGTTTTCACGATTTTAAATATAGCAGCAACAGTGAAAGTACTCATGAGAATTATACGTGAAATAGAAGTGATCTGAAGCACCTTGTTGTACATAGTTTCAGTAGTAGACACGTAAAAATCGAGCTATTTCAAATAAAAGATATTTATTTTCTCGTGCTCAACCAGTGTTAATTACGGGACCAACATTTTCGCTTCAAGAACGTATGCAGTCTTTATGTAGATCGGGCTATTAACATACTGAGATTTGATAACTAAAATGTGTTGAATACGTTGAAGTAAGAAGATTATAACATGCTACCTCGTTAGTTTCCACAGCAACTCTTGGGGAAACTCCTCAACTAGCGTTCTCCATAAATTTACATTTTATGAGATGAGACGTTTGCTCTGGATGTAAAAGTAATATCTTGATAAACTTTACGAAAAGAAGGCCATTCTAACAATAATTTTGATTTCATTTTTCCCTCAACGTTTCCCCCCAGGGAGAGGAGCTTCATTAGGAAGTTGAATCATAACAATCAAATTTAAAACAAATCAAAAAATCTTGAGGGTAGTTTTTCTAACGGAAAATTACCATTCTATTTCTATAATCTGAGTGATAGATACTGATTAAAAGATATATCAATCCTCAAATATTTTATTGTTATCAAGATATTTTTATTCTGATTGTAATTCAGATACATTAAAGTTTGATTGTGATAGATAATTACATTAACTGATGAAGCCCCAAATCTCGGGGGGAAAATGGAGATAACATAAATCTCAATTGAAGACAGAAAGGACTACTTTTCTTAACGTTTTTAAAAATAACCAAACTTCCCAAAAAATATTCAAGAAACTATAAATAAAAATTAATACTACAAATAACACCTGCTAAAAATGTTAAATAGTTATGGCATTCAGGGCGCGTTCCACCATAGGGGGTTAGTCCAGACTAGGGAGTATAGTCCAAATGCCCTACAGTCCTAGTATATAGAGGGTGGTATAGTCCGGACTATACCTCAAAAACGGCATTGAAATAACTGGATTAACTACGGATTAGTTCGTGATCCTCCGTGGTGGAACGGGCCCTCAAAGCACCTCAACACCACAATCGCCGCCCACAAATAAAAAATCATAATTATAAAAATCATGATTCTTAAACTTTAATATCGAGCTAAAGTAGTCAGAAAATGAATCAGAATCGAAAGTAAAACTGAGAAAATAAAAATAGAATCGAGCCATCATCACAAACTCAGCCATCTCCTAAAAATTTGAAAATCGCTTCAATTCATAGCGGTGTTGATTTTTTTTATTGTTCTTTATTAGTTCATTTTTTATTATTACTTTTTTATTAATAGAATATCTCAAAATAAAATGAAAAACTGCCCTTCTATAAGAAGGCCAGTGCCTTCCCACTTGCCATAGTTATTTCAAAAAAAAAAAAAAAAAAAAATCAATACATAAATATTAGGAAAATACACCGTAAATATTATGTGATTTGTTTAAAACTTTTAGATATAAGTTTGGGACTGTGTAAGACACTTTTTCTAAATTGGATTTTTGAAATTAATGTAGGTACCTGTCTTGAGATGTAATTAAGCACATGCCGGGGGTCGATTAACATCAGTGTATTGCTTGAATTTAAAAGTTCATTATTGAAGATAATAAATCAAAATTGTCAATGCATACAAATAATATTCGTGATTGAGGTTTTCGCAGAACTAACAGGGTTTTTTCATTGGGTTTAAAATATTCAACTATTATAGAAAGACAGTTATAAAATATACTTACAAGTTATTTTTTGTTGTAAGAAAACTTGTCGGATTGAAAATATTTGTCTAAAACAAGGTTTTTTTAGATATGTTTTTAATTGGATATTTCCGCTAATTACTTGCTTGCAATTCATGCATAATAATTTTCAACGATTAGTACCTACTTTGCGACCTTGAAAAGTGCGCAATACTAAGAACTTGACGTTATATACCTGTTCATTGTTATCGAGAATATCGATCATCGGAAGATGAGGTGAATGGAAGAGACTGATTTAAAAGCTTCGACCCTTGAGCGAGGGAAAAGGGAGAAGATTGTAATCACCAAGGCCCCGAAGAGACAGGACGAGGGAAAGAATATCCTTCGTTGACGAACCGTCAACAACTGGAAGCAACAAACTTTCTTGATCATCCAGCAGATCCTGAGACGCCGTTTTTAGGGACGGAAAGACGAGAAGGGAGCAACGAGAAGGGATATCCGAGGAGCCTTTCCCTCATCCATCGGTCATTCGGAAGGTTTAATTAATTCTGCCAAAACAACCCTCCCTTCAGGCCTTCCGAGCACATCGGCCCGAGCACATCAACCTAGTTCCCCTCTGTTTCTTTCTTCCTAGCAAAATCGACGAACTGTCTGCCAAGAAAGATGTTCGGTTGGTCCAAGCGTAAAGAGAAAAGCAGTTAGTGGAGCAACAACTCACTAAACTACGACGGCGTACGCCATTTTTCAAGTAAGCTGATGTTCAACTTGTACAGACCAAAATGCAAGTAATAACAACAATTCCAAGCGTGATGGGTTTATAAACTTACCGTGGAACAGTCCCAAATTTTACTCAGAGTTTAATTTCTATGACTTTAATTGGAAGAAGAATAGGAGAAAAAATGATATACTCTGATATTACTTATTAGGGGTGATTATTTGTTTAATAGATAATGCTCAAAAAAATAATTAAATTCTGCTAAAACATGAGAAATAATGACAGTGGCACACAGGCAGCAACTGACAAGAACGACTCCCAACCATAAACCTACACAGCAAATACATACCTAGGTATTTAAATAATAATACCTATGAATTTTTACCCAACCTTTCCCTGAGATGAATCAGAAAGATCCATAAGGGAAACTATTTCGAGCACTGGTTACTCTATGATTCTTTATTTCTACTAAAATCTACTAACTGTCTGCCAAGATAAATGTTTGGTATTTCCAAGCGAAAAAGAGAGAGAATGTTAATGGGGTAACAACTCATAAGCTAAGCCAGTGTGCGCCATTATTCAAATTAGCCGCTGTTCAGCATGTATCTATACATCTATTAAATGACTATATTCCAAATCGCACGTTAGAATAGCAGCGGTTTCCAAGCGCGATGAGTTTCCAAGATCACCATGAAATAGCATCCAATTTCGCTCAGAGTTTGACTTCATTGAGGTTGAATGAAAAAAGAAAGGGAGAAAAAAAATATTAAAAAATAATAAATAACGATTAATTTTGCATAGATGATGCAAAAAGGAATGATACGTGTGGCACACAGGCAGCAGGTAGCGAAATACAGGAACGACACCAGAATTGGACAGAAAGACCAAGAAGGTAAAATACGAATGGAAATCTATTTAGGAGCCCTATTTCCTCTTTGTTTCTTTTTATCTATCAAAATCTACGAACTGAATGACAAGAGAGATATTCAGTTGGTTAATGTGTATAGAGGGAGGATGTTAGTGGAGCAACAACTTACTAAACTAAGTCAGCTTGAGCCGTTTTTCAAGTTTGCAGATAGACCAACGTACACGTTACCTATACGATAGCAGCGACCTCCAATATGCGGGTTGGTTTCAAGATTGAAAAAAATAGAAGACTAGAACATGGCAGAGTATTAATTCCCTTGAGTTTAAATGGAAAAGGATGAGGGAAAAAAATTAATCAATATCGAATTAAATGATTTAATTAATTAATTAACGCTAGAACCAACTGACTCTTGGCAGACAGTTCGTAGATTTATTGATAAAAAGAAAAATGGAGGAAATGGGGCTCCAAAATAGATTTCCATTCGTATTTTACCTTCTGGATCTTTCTGGCCCATTGTGGTGTCGTTCCTGTATTTTGCAACCTCCTGCCTGTGTGCCAACCGTATCATTCCTTTGTACATCATCTATGAAAAAATAATCGTTCTTTATCATTAATTAATTAATTAATTAATGATAAATTAATGTACATCGTACATGAAAAAATAATCGTTCTTTATAATTAATTAATAGGTAATAAATTAATGTACATCATCTATGAACAAATAATCGTTCTTTATAATTATTTATTTAATTAATAAAGAATTAAATATTAAAATAATTAATAATTACTTAATTATTAAGGAAGGTAATTTTTTAAAAGATGTACAAAGTAAATGACTAAATTTTGATTAGATAATTAGGAATTATGGATGCGAAACACATACAGGAATCAGTAACATAGACAAGAATGAGACTAAAATTGGTCTGAAAGATCCGGAAGGTAAGTTAGGAATGAATATTATAACAAGGAGGTGATGGAAACCGAGTATTTACCCTTTCAAAGGGTGGAGGTGATTAACCTGCTACACACAGAGGATATCCTGAAAAGTGATAGCCCGGGAACCACTGCAAGGTGTGGCATTTGCAAGAATCGAGAAGGAAGAATTGTCAATATACATCACAATATTGGATTTAAGACACTAATTTAATTGAAGATACTGTAACTCTAAGTTGCTAGGCATTCCATCTATAGAACCCACTTGAGGATAGTCATTGGAATCTATCCCTTTATAAAACCACCAGTGTTGTAGGTCATACTGAAACGAATTAAATTGATGTATTCTCACCTGCCCTCCTTTCTGGTCCTTCCAGTGCCTCCACTTGGGCAGGCCTGGGCGCCAATAGTCCAAGAGAATGTCCTCTGTGTACTCGACGCCCTGCCCGTTGCCGAATCTGCCCTGAGTCCTCGTTCCGGTGATGATGACGAGGCGGCCGAGGTCAATCTGAAGGTACTCGCTTTTATCCTTGGAAACCGTACTCCTAGGGCACCACGCTCCTCCGTTCTTGTCATGTCTCAACCTGCACAGACGTATGTGTGTATGAATAGCTGATATTGAAATAAACTCGAAAATATAAAGTGCACAGGAATAAACAGTAAACCTGTACAATACGTAGTTTGAGTAGCATAATGCACCATTATGGTTTAGTTTTGTTTTAATCGCTTATTCAATACGCAGACACCTTCAGGCGTTTGAATTCACGTTTCCCACTTTAATTATACAGTTCAATAGATCATGAATTTGATCAGATATCAACAAGGTACTTCGTCCATTAATGATAGACCTGCTATGTTAGTGTCAGTTCCAGACGCACCCATCCCAAAATATGGATAGGAATCAAAACCGTATATTTTGTGGTGCGTTGAAACAAAGCCGAAAAAGTGAACTTAAGGTGGAAAGCCGTTGAAAAACGTCAATATTTACGTCAATATTCTAACTAGCAGTGCCGTACTTCACCAAATGTTAGCTAAGGAAAAAAAATTGTATTTTTAAATTATACGGACAACAACAATAGAATAAACCCACGGCTATTATGTGATACCTTGGAATTTTTGTTAATGTAGGTGATGGATGTATCTCTAATCATCACGATGGACCTGACGAGAAGAGCCTGTCAAACTTCAGTCTACTCTGTTGGCGTAATTTTAAGCGGAGCCTCTCTGAGAAAAATACGATAACCTGTGTCACCAAACATCAGAGTGAGCTCAGAAGCCAACATCATTACTATAACTTGCGTGATATCAATTTTGGATAGAACTTCTCTGGGACAAGAGTGGAGCGAAAAATTCATTAGTATAAGATCACTTTTGTAATCGTTTTTGCTTCCTCACTACCGATGGTAGGGAAACATTGTGTTCGTACAAGGAGTCGAAAAAATTGTTGTCTTCCAAAATCAAAATTTTCACTGGCTTTTTTGCGTCTCGAGCTAGCTGATCGGTTTTTGTTCCGTCCTTGGTAAATTCTTGCCACGGCCAAAGCTATACCGATTTCCGGCCAGATTTTGATGACATTTCCAGGGATTATGCAGTTTAACACGTACAGTCTCCTGTAGCTTTCATTGCCTGTGTGCATCGATCGCGTCAATTTCCCATCATTATTGATCCGATTTCGTTCAAACTTGGGGGTCGTTGGGTGTTCCAATAGGGTACCCTATGAAATATATCGCGATTGGTTGAGTACCACGCAAATCTAATACTGGTTGACACTCCGAGACTAATGGAATGATTTTGATGAAATGCCGAGGATATTACCTACCGGCGATCCATTGTAAACAATATTCTACCAATTCCCTTATCATCGAAGGTGAATGCCATTGGATTGATGGTAGGTACGGTATGAGTTTGCACAAATATACAGAGTGTCCCATCTAAACGGGCCCATCGGGAAATTACAGCCTTACGGTGCGAGCTATCGAAAAATTGAACTGGACCTTTTTTATATTATTTCAACTCAGCTTTACGATGCGGAAGTCAAATTTTTATGTTTTCCTGTTTTAGGGTCTCAAATCATTGATTGAAACTTACAGTTTCCTCTTGACCCCCCTTTTTTATTGCTCTTTTCGATTTTAGGTTGAATTTGGAACAGAAAATGCCTCGTTGAAATTTTCTTTTTGGGGCTTCGTTTCTGAGTTATTCCACTTTTTGCGAAATACAGAAAATCGCCGATGATTCCTTTTAGACAATACCAACACTTTCTTACTATTTTTATCTTCAATTTTTGAGATGTTCACCACACTTTTGAAATCAGCATTAAACTCTCTATCATCAGACCCCAGCGTCCATAAATAATCAACAATCACCATCGGGGGATGACATTACACTTGAAGCGCTTACGATTTAAAAGAAGTTTTTCAAACGGTTTTTCAAAAAAAAAAAAAAAAAAAAAAAAAAAAACCCCTCAAACTGTTCAGTACTATTACCCATTTATTAGAAGAACGTATGAGACGCCGTATTCTGGACTAATGTAAGGTTCTTTAAATAATAAAGATCATAGTGTAGACTGAACAATAAGTATCAAGAAGCTTTTGTTTTCTTGACCCTTGAATACAGTTTGCAGGAGAAGGAGCAGAGGCTGCAGAAGGAGCCAGTGGCATTTTCAATATATCACAACAAAACTGACTGGAAGTCTCCTTGTGGTACATTTTTTAAACTATTCTGAACAGTGATTTTGTGTGTACTGAACAGTTTGAGGGTTTTTTTTTTTTTTTTTTTTTTTTTTTTTTTTTTTTCCAAACGACGATTTGGAAAACGTTTTTTAAATCGTAAGCGGTTCAAGTGTAATGTCATCCCCCGATGGTGATTGTTATGGACGCTGGGGTCTGATGATGGATAGTTTAATGCTGATTTAAAAAGTGTGGTGATCATCTCTAAAATTGAAGATAAAAATAGTAAGAAAGTGTTAGTAATGTCTAAAAGGAATCGGCGATTTTCTGTATTTTGCAAAAAGTGGAATAACTCAGAAACGAAGCCCCAAAAAGAAAATTTCAAGGAGGCATTTTCTGTTATAAAATCAACCTAGAATCGGAAAAAGCAATAAAAAATGGGGGTCAATAGGAAACCGTAAGTTTCAACCAATGATTTGAGAGATGGAAAAATAAAAATCGGACTTCCGCAAAAAGTGGAATAACTCAGAAACGAAGCCCCAAGAAGAAAATTTCAACGAGGCATTTTCTGTTCCAAATTCAACCTAAAATCGAAAAAAGCAATAAAAAAGGGGGGTCAATAGGTAACCGTAAGTTTCAATCAATGATTTGAGACCATAAAACATGAAAAAATAAAAATTTGACTTCCGCATCGTGAAGCTGAGTTGAAATACTATAAAAAAGGTCCAGTTCAATTTTTCGATAGCTCGCACCGTAAGGCTGTAATTTCCCGATGGGCCCGGTTAGATGGGACACCCTGTATATAAAACCAAATTTTGTTAATATACATGTTAATATCAAATGCTGATATGCATGTCAACAAAACATTAATGTACTATTTTGCATTCCGTCATTTCGACTTGTACTTTGTTACTCAACTAATTCTATACGTCCATGTAAAAATATGTGAGGAAGCTATAATGCCCATCCAACTAGGTATACTTATATTTTTTCTTTTGTCCTATTAAACGTAATTCTGTTCAACTCCGTTTCAAGTTCAGTACTTCTCGTAATTTCCATTTCCTTTAATTTATTGAAAGGAGATAAAAAACGACTAAAGGCAGACAGATGTCTTACTAATGACTATTACAGGTTGATGCGTGGAAATGTGAGGTGTTTGCAAAACACGGCAATCCTGATCCTGTTATGTCTTCACCCCAATAACGACGTCAGTACCAACCCAACTTATTTCGCGCTTTGCCAACCCTTTTGGAGAAGGGGGTGGGAGGAAAAAACCCCAAATCCACCTCAAATTACGAATTCCGAACGGACGGCCGAAAGCACTCGATAAGGGAATACCCACTCAGTTCGACGCACCCCTTTTCGGGCTCCCATTTTTCGTCAGGAGGGCTAAGGGCCCCTCTCTCTGCCCTTTTCACCGAACAAGTTTGGTATTCCTCCGTACGGGTTCGAATATTCCGAGTAGAATTCCATGTTACATCCCCCGCGCCTTCCGATGAGAACACCTCGCTCGCAACTCCCTCCCTATGAAGAATTCAATAAGTTCTCCGGCTATACGCGCATATTTTTAGGGCCAACGACTTTTATGATTCCGGCCCACATACTGCGGGCGGACTCGGAATGGGGCAACGCTTTCAACCGATGCCAATATTATTATAGTGGATATACAACCATATATTCGTCTTCCTGGAATGAAGGCTTTCATCAACACAGCTCGATTGGTATTGCACTTATATACTTGATATCAAAAGGGGTATTATTGGATTCGTTTCCAATACAGGTTATACGTAAATACCGGATTTTTATGCAGCAGAAATGCCCCAAATATGCCATAGAATAAGTATTGAAAAGCAATGAAATATGTAGCAAATATGCAACAAAAACAAGTAAAATACGGGAGATAAAATTCAACACTTGAAAAGAATAAATTCTGAACGAATGTGATTCTGAATGAAAATTGCTTATGTTAGTTTTATGGTTTTCACAAAATGCTCAATAATTCACTACTCAACGCAAATAGCTGTTTTCCTTACTGAATATGCGCCAGGTTTTCGTCGGTCAAGTACGTTTAAAAAAATATACATTTCCAGGTTGTCTTGAACAAAGTTGTGTCTGCGATCAGAGAGGATATTCTTATGGATGGGAAAAGAACGCTCCACATCAACTGAAGTTATCGGAGCAAATTTCAAATTACTCAAAATTACTGAGTCTGTGAACCCAGTCAATTCACTCACGTCGTCTCCGTCTCCATTACTCACGACCTGAGGACCTACATTCTGAAAAATTTCGAAGGTTTTCCCCGTTTTTAGGCCAAACAGCAGTACGGCGTACTGATGGTTTATTTATTTATTTTTATTTTATTATTTTTTATTAGTTTGATGGATTATTTATAGCTACATCTGAAATATTTTTCTTCGTCGAATAAAAAGTTTCATTATAGAACACAATAAACCCAAATAGCTAAGAAAACCTGAGCAAATGGTGGAAAATCGTGAAATACATATTATTTAGAAAACTTTTTAACAGAAACAAATGATTCACGCAATAAAAAATAAGAAAAACAAATAAGTAAGTTTATATATGTATTACAGAGTATAAGTACATAATATTATATACTATTATTCAAAATTTATAAATGAAAAAACTTCATGAACTACTGTAATATGAATATGATCAGGAAAATATTGGACTATTTTTATATGCAAACTTTTGAGCGTCTGATTTCGTTTAATTCCGTCGGTCTATTTCGTTTCAATTGGTACGAAAGCTCGCTCCAAATGAGTCTCCCTTCGTTTTTATTTCCATTCAAGTAACTTGATACGTCTCGCGTGATGCGGTGTGACAGGCACGGAAACGAAATTAGGCGGATTTCATTACCTTCGGAACGGCGGGATCGCGGAGTTTCTCCGTAGCATCTTAACCCTCCCGCTATCTGTCTGGGTCTTTTCAGAAAAGGAATTGGGTTACCTTATCACGAAATGTCTGTTATGTGTTGGGGAACGTTGGTCGAATATCCGCACCAAGGTGTGGGGAGTATGGAGGAAGAATGGAAGAGGATCGAAGAAGAAAGTTCTCAAGGGTAAGAAAAGACGGACCTTTTCGAACAAACCTTTTTGTTATCCTATTCTCCTTTCCGCCGTTTTTCGCTCGAAGTTTTAGTTTTTGTTC
Source organism: Adelphocoris suturalis (assembly GCA_030762985.1). Taxonomy (NCBI): domain Eukaryota; kingdom Metazoa; phylum Arthropoda; class Insecta; order Hemiptera; family Miridae; genus Adelphocoris; species Adelphocoris suturalis. Next base: position 81,369,449 of record CM061044.1, read on the forward strand.
AAAAAGATAACGCAATGACGTGTTGGATTGTGCGGAGGGCGGAAAAACACCTTTTCCCCGTACACACAACCCGTATTATTAGAGCTACATACAACAGCCGGGACTTCACTCCTTCGAGATAGGAAAAGCATTTTCTCCGTCAGGATGGGCCTTAGCGGATAAAGGTAACCCCCCATCGCCCTCCGTCTTTTAGAATGCGGTAAAAGGTAACTGCTGGCTTCCCAGGGTCTCATCGCATATCAAAAGAATCTTTGGCAGTTTGGAAGGGGTTGTTGAGAGCTGGTAGTGATGGGAGTGGTGGGGAAGGGTATTTGGGGAGAAGTGGAGATCGAACCATACATTCATGGGTATGCAGTGTCTGGCAGCTCTTCAAAAGATAACGCTCCGCTTCATGAGAAACTTCGCAAGCCTACAGTGCATTTTATACAAAATTACTAGAAATTTTACTTAGTTATTATGAGGAAGCCCCTATTTTTCTGAAATTTATTTTCAACTAGTCTCGATAGGGTGCTAATCTTTACATGTCTCACTAATCTGATTTTTTACTAATGAATTCATTACTTGATGTTATATGTTTTTGAGATGCGAGCAAAGCGATTAATCTCTTAGAGAGGTTATAGACGGGCTTATGTAGGGTAAGGGTTTGTTCTTTGGGTCAGTTGCACCTCGGATCATTGTCAAGATCTGCAGGAAGAAGCACAGACATACATTAGGGTCTATCATAGTAAAACTTTGGAACCATAGTAAAACGTTAGGGGAACCACTTTAATCTTCACTGCTAATGCACAGAAGAAAGCTTCTCACGCCCTAAGGTAAGTTTCCCCCCCCAACTTTTTTGTGTGCTACGGGTATTCCAACAACTAATAAATTTGATGATGTATCTTTTTTTAGTTCAATGAGCTGATGCCTCAGTATAATATATTTGTCACCTCGTGGTGGACACAAGGGTACACCCAAAGTACACAAGGGTCAAATTTGGGTTGCACCTTGGATCGCCTAGTTAATTGTTATTCTTGTGTAAATTGTCATAAAACCAGCAGAATAACGAGGGGAAATTGGTTCTGGTTCGGTTTGTCTGCTCAGATGCAACCAAATTTTATGAGGGTAACGTGAAAGAAGTTTTCGACAGCAGTCAGGCAGCAAATAAAACTTGCTAAAAAAAAAAGAAAATAAAAAACAGACACCAAAATCAACTTTCTACGAAAAGCAGTATTCTTCCTATAGTTTTCCAAAGTTTTGGCAAAAGTAATGAAAGGATCTAAAAGTTATAATAATAGGTAATAAGTAATACCTATAGGTAGACTAGCAAGCAAAACGTAGTAAAAAGTAGGCCTAACGATCGCGTAAATCCCAAGCAAGTGAGCGTAGCTCATAACCATTTTCATAGGTATTTCTAGCATGATTGTGAAATTAAAAAATTGTAACCCACAAAATAGTTTGTCAAGTTGGATAGGCAGTGTAGCCTCCTGATTTACCATTACATTGACCAGTAGAATCAAGATGTAAAATGATGCGACAAAACCTTGGAAGTATAAATTTATCATTGATCACAGTATTCTCTGTAGTGATAGTAATATTGATGCTATGGCGATGATACAGGGGATCTCAGATGACTCACTCACTTCTTGAATATTTCATGAAAACCAGTAAAATAGTTCCATTGTTTTCTCTCTCATGACGAATTTTAAGTTCAAAGATGATGCCATCGGAATTATCAGATTTTTTAAGGAAAAAGAAGGCTATTACCGATAATGGAGTAGTTACCAATCATTTAATTCTAAGATACTGATGAAAGGGATAAGAAATGAGATCAATGCGATGATGCTTTCTAAATAGTCAAAGGTAAAGGAAATTGAAAAGACGAGGTCTCGTATACATACTCAGTTTTAAGTGACTGATTCGGAAAGGGAAAAGAAACTTTGTCAAAGAATGTTGAATAAAACTGACCTTTTAGTATGACAGCGATCGACCATTTGGTGACATTTTATGGACATTATCATGACGCAGTTTTGACTGTAAAATGTCGAATGAAAAATAGAAACGATGGAAAAAACCCTTTTGCGTATAAAATTTTGCAACGAGTCGTTATTGAGATAGCTCTATGTACATGAGAAACCGATCAGATCAGCCGAGCTTGAAAAAGAGGAAAGATCGAGTCTCGAATGCGCATATTTCGCGAAAGACTTTCATCTTGGGGAGGAGGTACTTTTTGTTCAGTGCAGCATCTGCAGAGCGTAAAGCTATCGGCCACATAATCTTCATTCTAATCGGACTATTTATGCAGGCGTAGTTTTCTTTACTCTTCAGGTAAAAGAGCCCGCGACAACGTACAGTCCAACTGGAAATAATCCGTTTATTTATGCGACACGCCAAGGCCCCTGATGGTCTTAAGCCGTGAAAAGTTTGTTCGTTTTTTGTACTTCCAGGTTCTCGAATAGAGTTGAAAACCCCCGACCGTAGCTTCATCTTGAGTGCAGTCTTCAAAACAAGTGAATTTTCTGGTATCGCGAGAAGGCACTAAAACGGAGGTTCGATGCTTCAATACAACAGATTGGGGGCTATAGCGGCGTTAATCATAGGTGTCATGTGCACGCAGTGTTGGTCATGTTGATCTCGGAAGCTATCAATTCCTAGAATAACATTTGGCGGGTTATTGGTTGGCCACGTTGTGGAGCACACATGTGATAATACAGATGTTGGCCTCAAGAATGCATCTTATGAGGCCCGTTTTACCATAGAGGGCTGAAGCAGAGTAAATACTTACAGAGTTAGGATTATCCATGAAAAACTGCAGTGAGATGTAGAACAACTCTGGATTAATTTGTAATCCATAGTGGTGAAGCGGGCCATAAGAGTAACAAATATAGATCTGGTGGATTTAAGCCAGCAAGAAAGTTATATATTAAACATTTATTTCATTTACACGTCTCTTACTTAATGTTTTGTTTATTATTATTTCTTTTGTCAATTGATCTTTCATATTTTTATCTAACTATTTTACATATACATAACCACTGGGATTCAAAAAGCCAAAAAGTTCTTCTATTACATTCTGGGCTCACTAAATAACTGAATCCTTTTAATAAAGCTCTAATACTATGAAACGAAATCTCATCCAGTAATGAGTCAGGTACCTACTCCACATCTACAATAAAGAAAATATACAAAATAAGCAGAGGTATGAAATATTTAATTACGCTATTAGTAAGCTCAATGAAATTTAGTAGAGCTTTGCGTAAGATTTCTTTGGTGAAATTCACCATGCAGCAAAAAACGCCAATTTTACATTAAAAAAGATAGCCTAAATTTTCGTTTATTTTTTTCAATAATGAACTTCTGTAAACGACGAAGAAGAAAAAGTCTCAACCTCATCAGAATATACAGAATACCCCCTACCCACCACAGATAATTTTTAAGCCACATAAGTAGCTCATTTTTTCTTCGAAAATTCGCTAATAAGTCTTGGTAGCACCCATATTTATTCCGTTTTAGTTGCAACTATAGCGAAATGAAGTTCTGATAAATGAGCCATGGAAACAAAGCAGACTTTCAATGATTTGGAAAATAAGATGTAAACGAGGGTGCCAGATGAATCCTTGATGAAGTGAAAAGGGAAACTGAGTTTCTGTTGAATCGTGAATCAAATTAACATTGAATAGACAAATGATGAAAGTTAGAAAAAAAATCTGTCACAATTAAATGAATTAAGCAATTGCAAACGATGGCGTTTCCTTAAATCTATTATACTTCCTCAATTCCATTTATTCTTCAATTCCAGTCTGTACTTGTACAACTTTAGTTTCATGCCTTAATAAAGAGAATAACCTCATGTTCGTTTCCTGTTTTATTTTTAAGTGTCAATACCATTTTCACCTCAGTGAAACTCATTGATTATTTACACTTTGAGACAAAACCGAGTATTTCCTAATGGACCAATTTCGACATTTTACGTTACATTCATATTGATTAACTCATCTGTAAATGTCTAGTAAATTTTACGTCATCTGTAAAATTTACTATATTCCTCTATGGAGTTTTTAATGATCATTAAAACCATTTCAGTGAAGGAATACATTCATGTTTTTTTTCTCTCTTTTTTTCAATTAGTAGGTACCTATCTACTCAAGTATCATTATAATTAGTTCAAGGGGACTAGTAGGGGTCTAATTGTAGACGTTTTAATTGAATGCATTAATATTTCCCTTCTGCAGGCGCCAATATCTACGCAGACATATTTGTGGCAATTTACGGATATGTAATTTGAAATGTAGCTCCTATGTGATAGGTATCTAGAATTGAATATCAGTGCACTCTGATCAGCTGAGGGGCTACTGAGCCTATTTTGTTTCTTAATCGACTTATGATTCTGAAACCTGAAATGAAGCTCCTTTTGGACATTATAGACAAAAATTATTAACAAGTGGATCAGTGCTCATAGAGTGAGCCACATGATACCGCATTTTCTTGTAAGGAGATCAGCGTGAAATATACGCTTCCTGCGTTGAATAGGTGACAAAATGGCTTTCGAACTCACTCTGCTGATCGTTGATCTCTCATGCGTCTTCAGTATTCTCCCTTAGTCCTCCCACTCAAATTTCAGCTTCCTGCGTCGAATAGGGGACGAAATGGCATGGACTCAATCAGCTGATCAATGACCTCTCAGTCGTCTACAGCATTCTCCCTTCAGCGTCCCTCTCAAATTTCAGCTTCCTGCGTCGAATAGGGGACAAAATGGCATGGACTCAATCAGCTGATCAATGACCTCTCAGTCGTCTACAGCATTCTCCCTTCAGCGTCCCTCTCAAATTTCAGCTTCCTGCGTCGAATAGGGGACGAAATGGCTTTGGAGTTCACTCCGTTGATCAATGACCTCTCATGCGTCAGCGGCCCTTGATACATCTTTATCCCCGCCATGTTACAATTACATCCAGACCAAGTTTCCTCAAAATCGGACGTCGGGAAGTCGCATTTAAAACGATTACATACATACATGCATCAACGGATTAAGCGCGGACATCCATCAACACAACAGTTAATTTTTCCTTTTTTTAAAAAAGAAAATGCGCTAAAAATAAAGGGACTTTGATCAGCGTCGGACCCTCTGAGGCTCCTAGCCTAGGACCCTCCTAGCCTAATCGACTCAAGGTGCTGAAATTCAGATGGAGCTCATCTGGGACACCTCAAAAACAATTACGAGGAACAGTGGAGCACTGATCAGCTGAGAGGCCTCTGAAGCTAATGTCTTTCGTTTTTGACCTACCGTATATTCTATATTTTTAAATTGCTTTCTAAACTTTTCGACATTTACTAAACAGAATATTACATTGAAGTCCTGGAGCTGAAAGGGGTGAAACCTTTTAGGAGGCACGATGAGCCATGTTTTGATAATTTATATAGGTAATTATACGGAGTTGAGTAATAATTATAGACCAATGATATGTGTGAAAGGGCTATCTAAAAATTAAATAATAAACCTCTGTGTAATAATTCGCAGCGTTTTTTAATTGTATTTTAAATTCGACAAATCTTGAAACGTAAGCCAACAAATTTTGAGGGGAGGGGGGGAGGGGGGGTTGAATTTTATTTTTTTTTTTTTTTTCTGGGTCGATTACGCGAAGGTTCATTATTAAAAATAATAAACCAAGAGAAAATAACTTGCTCCGTCTTCGTTTTCAAAATTTAACAGGAAATCACACTATTCTTTGGGTGGCACCTATTCACCCCAGCTGGCACATGTGTCATCTCAAACCACAATACCTAATACCACGCGAAAACAGCGACATCAGACTTACCTATATCGAGATCGAGAAATAAATCACACGCTACATTAGGTAAAGCAAGCAGTATGAACGAATGCACGAAAAATAAGACAATGTCGAAACTTGGGCGGGGAAGCGAACGGAAATAAAAGGAAAGAGCCTCGAAGCAATAAAGTCCCCGCACAATCCGCGGATGAGCTATTGCCCCAGTTAAGATGAGTCGGATGGGAACAAAATACTTTTCTGACACGTTCGTACATCTGGGAGAACTCACGGAAGGAAAAACTGGAGGCCTCAGGTGGCGGCTTTTAGGGTATAAGATCTCTGTAGCAGGTATTGTAATGGATGAGCCCCCCTCGATCACTTTATAAATTCGGTATTAGAGCTATTACATTCCATTTCTCTCTGCTTTTTCCTTTTTTTCTCTCTGTTCCCGGAGCACGATTTTTTTTCTGCTACAGCGGAGCCAAAACCCCCGCTCAATCTTTCCGATGCGTGATAAATCCCTTTTTGCGAAGTTGAGCCATTTTTTGCTACGCCCGTTCCCAATTCGCGCCGTTTTTTCTTTTTCTTTTAAATATTGATGATGAGTTCCTAAAGATAGGTACCTACTCTGTTGTCTGTCTATTGGATGTTTCCCCTTCATCGACTGTACGAATGTCGAGGTTGTTCATTTGGGATGAGTGAACCGGAGAAAACGTCAACGCCGTACTTTATTATTATTCAAACAAGGGATATAGAATAATTACTCCGCTCGTGATCTCCTTCACAAAGAGTTCAAAATCTTTCAAAAAAAAAAAAAAAAAAAAAAAAAAAAAAAAAAAAGAAAGGGGTTCACCCCCTTGGCGGGGAAATAGGATAGATCTTACTTCCTGCTGTTGTAAGAGGTTGGTTGTGAATTTGCGTTAAGGAGTCTGACTGAGACTTTTTGGTTCATTTTTAAACACAAAATGTGTTTTAGCCTAGGCATCTCCGACCGAAAACGAAACATTTATGTGTAACGAAAAGGTGTAGCGTTTTCGTGTAACGAAAATGTGTTGCAACAATTTACTGATGATTTCCGCTTACAACAGTGTCGTTGCTAAAAAATGGTACTTCGTAATTTTTCATCCCACGAAATTCGCTGACCATTCGTTCGAAAGCTCTCGAGTTATCCAATCATATTATGTTATCTACTGCTAAGTGCGTGGCCAAAAAGCTGAGTTGTGAGCATGGTTATTTGAATAATTGTTTACACACAGATGATCATTCTCAATAAAATTGATATTGTAAACATGATTGTAACCGCTTGTTATTTTCGAAAGCTTATGACGAAGAGGTTTCAAATATGGCGCCTTTGGACCCCAAACCCATTCGGGAGGGGAGGGGGGGGGGTGTAAAATACGCATTTAACTCTCCTTAGGATTGAGATAAAAATTCCGTTCTTGCACCAAAAAATCAAGCTTTTCAATCGAAAAGACGAGTTTGTTAACCAACATTTTTTGAGCAAACTAAATTGGTCAAATTTGAAAAACGTGCTGACAAAATCACTAAAAATAGCAAAAACGACTAAACATCGTTAAATTTATATTTGTTAGCAGAATATTGCTCAAGTAAAGTTTATTAACTATAAAATAGACCATTTAAAAAATTTATGTAAAAAATTAGGCAGAAAAAAGCACTTACTTAAATTCTATTAAAATGTACTAAAAATCTAGAAAAACTGAAAAAAATATTTAAAAACCAAAATTCTTTCTGTATCGCAAATAATTATTTAGAACAAGGCTTTTTGGCAAAAATTGGAAGTAAACAATTTCTTTCCCCTCAAAGTCCTTAATTTTTTAAACAAAGTAACATAATACAGTACGCTAATTTACGAAAACTCGCTCATACGATCATGCTGCATGACTGGAACTTGTATTTCAGCTAAATAATACAAAAGAGCCGTTGAGCTGATCAGCAGCTCAAACTTGTTGATCGACTGCAAAATCAAATTGAAATATGAAGTTGAAAACGCAGGTGACGAGAACAGAACAGGTGACGCTCGCTAAACTACGAAGCGTTTATGCGTTTTCACGTAGGACACAATTCTCCCTCCGCACGGCGTGACGCGGCAACGCGCCAACGCTCGTTTTTAACGCGTGGCTTGACGCTCCCGGCGGATCCACGTAGGGCACTGCCTGAGGAGAGTTATCTTCTAGAATGATATATATATATATTTATATATATCAGTAGTAGTATATTATTTATAATAATTATATTTATAATAGTAATTATAATATAATAATTATAATATTTATAATTATAATAGTATATAATTTTGATATCAGTGGTAAAATGTTTGGTTTTGCAGATGATACCGCACTAATTTTTTGGGGGGATGACTACTATAAAGTAATTGATTGTATAAGCTCTAATCTTTTTTGGGTTAAAAATTGATTCAATGTTAATGAATTAGGGTTAAATATAGAGAAGACCTCTGTTCTTCGATTTTCTATCGGAAACAGATTTTCCAGCTTATCATTATATTAAAATTCATGAGGACTTGTCTTGCAGCAGTGGACGTTTTTCTTGTACCTGCGTTTCGTTACCCTTCAGTGATCATTGCAAATATTTGGGAATTACAATTGACTGTCATTTAAGGTATAAATTACACATTGATGACTTAATTTCTAGACTGCGTAAATTATTTTACGTATTTAAACAAATTCAATATTTTTTAACTAAGGATAATAAGAGAAAAATTTTTGTTGGCTTGGCTTCATCAATTATTAGGTATGTTATTATTTTATGGGCGTGTAGTAGTTATGTTAAAAATGTTGAAATTGTCCAAAATCGTTTGCTCAAAGTTATTTTAAATAAAAACAATAGGTTTCCCACTTTGCAGCTTCACAGGTTAATTAATGTACCAACTATTCATCAACTTTTTATTTTTCAATCTTGCTTTCAGGTATTTAGGAGAGGCATCAAACCGGAACATACCTCAATATTGTTAACTTCTAGAAATTTTATAATGAATGGTATTTTGTTACCGAAAACCCGCACAGAATTTTTTAGAAGAAATGCGTACGTGTCCGCTTTGAGATTCTTCGTTTTCCATAGCATTAATCCTTTCAGTTTCAATAATTGTATCCAGTCTTGTAAAAAAGCTTTAAAGTGCGCCATTAATTTTTAGTAAATTTGAAATTGTCTTTCATTTTTATCTTTCACTCTAATAAATAATTCAATAAATTCTTAAAGTGCGCCATTAATTTTTAGTAAATTAGAAATTGTGTTTTGTTTTTTCTTTCACTCTACAAATTCAATAAATAATAATAAATAATTCAATAAATTCTTAGGTTAATACCTATGTATTATTTTTGTACCTTCTTGTAGTTATTTTTTCTGTTCATTTCTTCGTTTTTTTTTCTCTCTTTCTCTTCATCTGTTTTTCAATTTCACACTTTACTTTATATTTGCTTATTGTAGGGCTCAGCAACTCCACTGAAGAGCACAAGTTCTTTTGAACTTATTCTTCTTGTGGGCAAAGTTTATATTTATTTGTTTTAAAATCATTATTTATTCATAGTAAGATGTATATTTATTTTTGTATTGTGAATATTTTTGAATTTGCCTAATAAATGAAATGAAAAAAAAATATATATATATATATATATATATATATATACGTACATACATATGAAAAAGCACAAACTTTGTTATGAAAGGGATCGTTTCAGAATGCTTCAAACGGATTTCAATGCTGAAATTTTTCAAAAATAGTGATTTTAAAATTTTCCGAGCTATTGTAATAGCTCCATTTTCTACAGGAATTCGCTAAGTGACTCAATGCTCGTAAAATAGCTCAGTGTACATTTAGGCAGTAAGATAGGTATTTTAATGTTAATCGGACTTTTCTTGTTTCATTCTCAGCATTCAAATTTTCAACTTTCTCAGTTTTCAATAAATGATTAACATTACTCTGGGTTATTCATACATTATTACTATCACTATTGATAGTCTGTGGTATTCGAAAGGCGATTTTATTTATTATTTCATAACCTTGAGTAGGCTCTTGCATGTTTTATCATAATTTCGATTCACGGTACGGCTCGAAAGATCCGAATAAATAATAATTAGGGAGAATTATTTTTTTCCTCTTATCTCGACCGTAATATTTGCGTTGACCCAAAAATGAATTATAAACGTTCAAACCAACACGGAGAGAAAAAGGGTATAGAATTGAGTGCGGGAGTTTCGAAGCTAATTAAGGTTTGGCAAGTATCCCAATTAATAAAGCTCCTGGAAACAGCTAACATAAAAGTTGTCGTTCGTTCTACTGGAAAGTATGAGAGAAGGGAGGCCGTATTTTCCCCGAATTTAAGATGTCATCTTTTTTTTTTTTTCAATGCCTAATAAATTTTTGAGATCAACAGAGAAGTGTAATTTAACCCCCCCTCCCCCCCATCACGTCTCAAAATTCTTTAGGTTATGAAGAGAAAAAACTAATATTATACATATAACAAAATCCGTCCGCCCATCCGCTTCAGAGTGGAGTAAATGGCCTAAATATCGATACTACAATCATCCAACTGCTCCAGAAATACTTTCAACTCTTGCTCACCATAGTCCAAAGTGAAAAAATATCGTCTATGAAACTAACCTCCAACAGTGGTTGAAGTGGTTCGTTTGCCTCAATGAAGATGATCAAATTGGCATCCCCCAACTATCATCCAAATTTGAGCGAGATCAAAAGACTGGGGCGTTAGAAAATGATGCTTGGTAGAATTTACGTTTGTGCATGCGCAGAGTGAGGTATTGAGTCAAGAATGATGAAACTGCTAGGGGGCCATCTACCCCGTAGCCTGCCCTGATACTTCCATCCAAATCGGATGAAAACTGTGGAAAACAAGCTTGTTACAAGGATTTGCGGACACACGCCGACAGACAGACAGAAACACACACAGACAGACAGTAACGGAACCAAAGTTGTTCAGAATGGTCCAAAACGTAAAAGCGAGAGGAAATTATGATTTCGGAGATCAAAAATTTTTTTTTCTTCCCTAAAATGAAAACAATGCTTCCGCTACCTTTAGGTAGACTCGGAAGCAAAATACCCATTTAAACTTTTTGTAAAATAAAAGTTTGCTATTTTTAATGAGACGGTTCCCGATTTTATCGTAAATTTTTAAAATATGCGATAAATTTTTTATGTTCAAACTACATATTATGTAAACGTATTCAAACATCGTAAAAAGAGTTTCTCATGCTTTCACTTATATATAATTATGCAATAAAATCATGGTTTTCCACATATCTTGGATCAGAAAGAATAAGCGTTACCAAACGTTGGTCTGCGGATGTATTTAGGTTGTATAAATTATATTGGCGATCCTGTAGTGAAAGTTTCAGCTGCCGATATCTGCCTAATGCGGTCGTTATATTGTCTTCATTCAGTAGAGAAGCAAAGGAAATTTTGGTTCAGTTGGATGTAAACAAAAATAGCTAAAAGTGGCTAAAAATAATAATAATGAATAATAATAAAAATAAAATAAATAAATCAATAAAATTGGTCAAGCCGTTGAAAAAGCTTCTTGCTCCCAAACGCAATCAAAAAGAGTGAGAGAATTAGATTATTAGCTTGGCCCAAAATGGATGATATATCTGGCGTTTGTGGCATGGCATGTACGTGGAGTGTACGTGGACCGTCTTTTTGGAGGGGGGGGGGGGGTAATTCATGCAATTAAAGGAAGCATTAGTTATATAGTTGTAATTGCTCCTTAGACTCATTCAGACTGCATTCGTTGACTATCATTTGAACATTTTGGCGTTTTCTTCAATACCTGCTCATAACCTTGATCAAGAGAGGCATTGTGCGATTCCGGATACATCTCGAATGGAAGTGGACGTCATTGTTTGATGAAAGACAGGTGGTAGTTCAACATTAAAGTTAACCATATAATGTTATTAATTAAAGTTTGCTTTTGAATCACAATATTATAATATCCTGGAGTATTCATAAAATGTGTTCCATAATTTTGCGTCAGTTCTATGCAAAGCCATGAAGTTAGACCTCCATTCGACCCAAATATTTCTCGGGTTACTGGACTGAATATTCAAAGAATAAAATCTCATTGTAAATCCAGGATCGGCAAGTCGAGGAACCCGTCTTCCCACCAATCTTGATAAACAGTAAGATTTTCTCACTACGTTCCTATATCAACCCGTCTCGCTTTATCCCACTATTGCCCTTTTTCCGCGGCAGAGTTTTTTTTTTCGCCGAACCCCATTTTCGACAGATGAAAACCCGCTCGGTGGCTTCCGACCATCGACTCTCGCTCTAACAAGATTTATATCTTCCATATCCGCCCTTATCGCCCTTAGGCCCGCGACCCCCCATTGAGATGGGTACATATCCGAAAATGTTCTTTTTTCTCTTTTGAAAAATACGATATAAAAGTTGCCAATGACCTCTTTTTCCCCCTCCTTCCTCGAGCGTTCACACAAAGTATTTTGAACTTCCCTCCCGCAACCGTCGCTACTATGGAGCAAACTCTACTGCTTACCCTTCGACCAGTTAATTTCGCCTACGGAGATGTTCTTTCGTGCTCCTACGGCTAAATGTGTTTCTTCCGATAATATTGCGATATCGCGTAACATCCGGAGCTCTCCTTAAACGACCATGGGGACCCCTCTTTGAAATAAATAGAGGAAATAAGTTTCTTGAAGTACGTATAGAACCTAGATAATAGCCCTGTTAACCTTTTACTTACTAAATTTAAACTACAAGCAGGGGTGTCCCTACGCGAATATAGTGAGGGGTAAGTTTCACGAAATTCCCAACTGAACCAACAATATTTCCCTATTCAAAAAAGAAGAAATTATTTAAAAAAGAAGGAAATAAAAAGAAGAAAATTAAAAGAAGAAAATTAGTAGTATCACATACAAAAATGATACCTGGTATCTACAGTAGATACCAATTGCCTTAAAGTAGGTACCTATTTAATACAAGTAACACTTCTGTAAAATGAATATTTTCACATGAGTGATTTACGAAAATTTGATAACAATCTTTTGTAGTAAGACCCACAGTATTTAGTTGCAGATTAATAATTATTGTCATTTTCCGAAACTTATAGAAATTGTAAATGACTTGATAAATCTTCCGGATATTATTAAAAGCACAAATCGATTTGCCCATCAGTAATCAGATAAGTATTTATATTTTTTGAATTGAAACAATAAGAAAAATCAATACTATCAAAACTTTCATCTCTACACGATTAATGTTTAAAAGGTTGAGTTTTCATTGAAAGAGGATTTGCCAATTTTCCCATTTAGCCCATGCTTGAGCCACACCACTTCTTCTGTGTCAAGATTCTCTACAAAACCTTTTTCGCATTGTAACTGGAACAATGGAAATAGGCTCATCAGCCGTTGTAGCTTTCAAACTATTTTTTATATGTTTCGAACTACTGAATGTTTCCATTGAATTACAGGGTGGATTCGAATGGTTGTGAAAAATGTTTTTGGGTAAGTAGACCATAAATTGAGTAAAATGCCGTCAAGCGCAATTTTTTATTTTAATTCATTTTTGAGATATAGTTCAAGTAGCAAATGCAGAGGAAATTAGGGAAAATTTGAACGAAAAATAGTATTTCATGCACAATATGAAAATAACTCAATACCTGGTAACTACAGTTGAGAAAATAAGGATTTGATTAGGATTAGACTTTCATATAGGTCTTTTGGAACTGAGAGTTTTATTGCAACCTCCTGTCATTCCAAAGTTCTCCAGAGGCGGTGAAAACTGAGAGGGAAAGCTATCCCCCCCTATAGCGATTCCCCTGACTGCAAGCATATTCTACTTCGATATTAATTTACTCGGAACATCAGTACAATGAAAAGTAGAATAATCAACCAGGAACACTTACTTAGATGCCTAAGTGGGTTGTACTACCCCTAATATACAAACACAGTCGTACATATAATGCATACATCTGATAATAGCCAGTAAGCAAAGTGTCTCACTAACTACTTTCCCCTCTTCTCCTAACTAACTCTCTTAATATGCTTCTTTTTAAAAACTACAAATAGTAACACACAGAAATGTTTTCCCCGTACATGCGCATGCGCAAAATATGCGTAGTGAACAGTAACTTTCTTGTTTCAAATGGGGCATTTTGTTTATTATTATTATTTTTTTTTTTTTACTGGAGATTTAGAATCTACATGCAATTTCATGGAAAAATTATAGATCATTTGAATTTCCGAGAGCCCAAAAACTTGTGCTATTGCGATAAATGTAAGTTTCGGCTTGTAAAAAAAGGTAGGAAAAAGATTGGGTGTACCATTTTTCATGTAACTAGTTACGGTCATTTATTGATATTTCCAATATCCACTCAAATGGTGAGTATACGATTTGCATTGAGGAGGAGGGGGGGGGGGGGGGGTTAGAAGGCCACATTACATAATACAAACCACTGGGAAAACTAGTAGTACTTCTGGGAGGGTCCATACGCGATTAGCGTTACCCATGTATTCATTTTATAATTTTAAGTGAAAGTAGATTTCATTCTAAGAACTTTGATGTCATCCACAGTCTCCTACGATGAGTGGTTTTCTTTCTATGATTCTCCAAAGTTTGCACTGGTGATGTCACACTGGGTGGCAAGGGGGTCCCCTGCCCAGGCGGCAGGGGTACTTTAACGTCACCAGTGTGCGAAACTTTGAAAAATCATAGAAAGAAAACATTGTAGGAGAGTGCGACTAAATGGAATCTTCTTACATTTAAAAATAGCTAAAATACCTTTTTTGCATCCACGAATAACGCTCATTCTTGCCTCTGAATTCCATCTTGATACACTCGATACATTTTATAATCTGGCATATCGCCTCGTCGTGCCCTTGTTTCTGTTTGCCTCAGGCTCAGGTGTGTTTATCCGTATCGAGTGGTGCGGAGCGTTTGGATCTCGTCACTTACGACTCCCCAAGCCTCGTCGACGGCTCGCACAAGATCCACGAGCTGTCGGGTTCGCGTTGTAAGTCGGTAGGGCACCTCGCGGCCAACATGTCATCGCTCATGTCCCGGCTCCCAGCTCTCCCGTACAAGCCAGTTACATTAATCTTCCTTTCACTTCCTACCCCCACCCCCCTTCCAACGCAACCCCTTCACAATCTTCCACCACTTGCAACACGGCTGCCTTTCTACTTGTTACTTCTAGCTCTCAAGCTACCGTATAGACCCGAAGAGATGTCAACTGCCAGAACAACCCCCCTCCCCCCCACAAAACTCGAGTTTAAGAAATAATTTTACACCTAAGTAGTTTCATACAGGTTGCAAGTTACATTGGTTATTGCACGGGCTCAAGAAAATGTTTGGAAAAAAAGGAATAGGTACTTTTAAAAAGATATGGGATGATTAAATCGTATTTTCCTAACTAACCTCCGACTTGAGCGAGATCGGACAACTAGGAAGTGAGAAAAAGTTACAGTAATGCAACAAAATCGTATGAGCGATTTTTCGTAAATTAACGTATGTACTTACGTATTAGCGTATGCATTAATTAACGTATCTATGTTACATTGTTTAGAAATTCGAGTGCAAGGTTATTGTTAACTACCCATTTTACAGCAAATAAACTCGTTTTAAATAATATCCTGTGATTGAAAAATAGATTAAATTTTTAGGTTTTTTATTTTTTTCATTGATTTCATAGCAAATAATGAATTAAAGTACATTTTTCAGCATAATTAGGCACAATAAGTTCTTAATGTTTTAGTTCATTGTTGATAAAACTTTTTTGACTGAAATTCTTCTGAAAAATATGAATGGCCGTTATTAGCCATTTTTAATTATTTTTTACCACATTTTTTGGAATTTGACCAATTTAATGTGCTTAAAAAGTGCTGACCTACGAAATAATCCTTTAATTTGGAATGCTTGCTTTTTTTGTGAAAGAACGAGATTTTTAACTCAATCCTAAGACGAGTTATCGAATGGAAAGATACACCTTTTATATACCTATATGTGGGTTAAACCATACAAGTGATGGAAAAAAAAAAAAAAAAAAAAAAAAAATTCTAGTTGTCTGCATCAAAATTCAATACAGCCTGAACAATGGGTTTTGTCTCTGTCTGTTCAACAAATATGATTTTTCCCTCTCTTTTTTTATACTAAACCCGATTTTCCTTCATAAAATCACTATTCTCAACTAGTGATTTCAACATTGTCATGTTTCTCGGACTCGGCATTAAATTTCCTATAACAATAGATCATTTTCGTAGTTATTGAACTTTAATAAGACACACGTTAATTTTTTCAGGAATTTAGAATTATCATAAATTTTCAAAAATACGCCTCTTTGAAAGAATTGGTCTTAGCGGCTGTCAATTCATCAAAAACCGCTTCATCAGGGTTGCCACTCATACTAGTGGAAGTTGACCTTGGCTTCATGTTGCATGGGAAATTTGATCCTCAATGCGTATATATAGACAACAACTGAATATTTATCACCAATAACTCTCCGCGCAAGAGCATCAGTACACTCATTGCCATGAATACCCACATGGCCACGTGTAAATTTCAGTTTCATAGGTTGAATAGCAAAGAAATTAGTTCCACTACTACCTTACCCTCGTTTTTGTGAGTTCCCGGTATAAGTGTATTCCACGCTAGAACCGCATTCAAATCGGTCCAGTCGTTTGTGCATGTATGCCTTATCCACAAAACTCAACACAATTCAACTCAATACACCATTTAATATTAATGTTCAAACTACTTTACAGATTTATTACTGCTCCCTAAGTGATCTATGACGATACTGTTAAAACACATACACGCCCAGTTCACGGTCAGAATCACACTAATGCTTTTCGACGTGACGTGACGGTCGGAAAAAACATGGAAACGTCCTGTTAATAATTATTACACGAAAAAAATCAGTAATCAAGGAGAAATCAATTGCCCAATCAAGTTGTTCAACACAGTGATGATGCCGGTGATGATCTAGTAATCATTAGATTGGATAAGCCCCAATTGAGATAGAAGATCAATGGCATCAGTGTTACCTAACGGTACATAGTTTTAAATACGTTCGCGTTATATGCCCAATTTAGTACAAGAATAACAATTTCTGAATAATTTTGATGACAATGAGTTGCGGACTGAGCCATGAGGAAGGCGAAAAGAACGTAGCTCGGCTATTACATCAAGCAGTAATGTTGCATACTCACAGTGGGACCTTAATAGTAAGTTGTGAAAGTTGTAAAATACGGAAGCACTATAACTCAGGTCTCACACCGGTTAATCGCGGCGGAACGTGAAACACGGTGTTAAATAGCATTTTAAAGCTCAACCCTTGAACCGTGAATCTTAGCAGTTGAAGATAGAAAGAAGTTGGGTATTAGCGGTGTTGGCGAAAGTTTGACAGGGATGTGTGTGGAGAGCCGGAGTTGCCGAGGTGTAGTTTGTTCTCTCAAGCCGTCCATTATTGTAACTTTGCATTTTACGGGGTCTAATGTAACATTGTAACTCTTTAATTCATTGGAAACAGAAAACACTTCCGTTATATTCAGTGTAATTTAAAATTTAACCACGGATTGTAGTTAGTGCAAGGACAACAAGAAGGCGGAGTGAGGGTGTACTGTCTCTACTCAATAACATAAAATAATCTAATTGATATTGATCACGGTACGTGAGACTTTACGGATACATAATCAAGGTGTTAATTACACTAGAGTAATTGTCATCACATTCTTCCCCACTGAAGAAACATTCCGGGCGATACTTAATTCTTCAGATATTCGGGAGGCTTCCGATTCTTTTGAGGCCTTCTTCCATGAGATTCATCATTTTTTAAGGTATCGTAGGTACACAAATGCCTTGTAAAGGAGAAGGTGGTACTATGTTTGGTGATGAAGGGAGGTGGTCTAGGACTTTTGAGCTTGATAGTGGATAAACAGTCAGCTCTGGAGGAGTATTCTCATTCATAAGATCCAGAGTTCTTCAGTTCTAGCTGGCTCGTTCTCCTCTGTTTGAATTCCCGTATCCCCGCATGGTGCGTGTTGTTTTAAAGAAATGGATCGCTTCCATCTGAGAAGCGCACAAGAGCGTATTGCGGGTTGGCTTCGATCAATTCCGCTTCATATACTATTGGGTCATACTTACTGAACTGAACGTTTCTCCGTACAAATACAGGGCCAGGTCGCAGCAACCAAGTGGGAAGTTTTGTGCCATTTTGATATCGACGGGGATGAATGAAGAAACGTTCATGGGGAGTGCAACTGTTCGATGAGCAAAGTAACGATCTGTTAGAGCGTAACGCTCCTGGGAGAACTTTTCCCATTGAGAAATGTTCAAACTTTTAGTTTATCAGCTAAATTGATGGATTTTTAGATAATCCCATTACACTGTTCAACTAATCCATTTCCTGCCGGGTTATATGGAGTTGTTGGACTCGTCGCAATACCCAGACCGTGTAAGTAGCTAGTTATTTCCTTTGATAAGAATGAAGACCCACGGTCTGAATGCATGTAGCTCAGTGTCCCAAATAACGTAAACAAATTATTGAGACACTGAATGTCAGTCTCCGAAGTCGTATCTTTACAAGGGTAAGAAAAGTGGAAACGAGAATATTCGTCAACAACATTCAGAACGTATCGAATGCGGCTGCTGGAGGGTAAGGGGCCTTTGAAATCTATATTGAGTCTTTCGAAGGGGGATGTTGCTTTAATCAGGTGTTCGTCTTCATTTTTGTAAAATTTAGGTTTAATTTCAGCGCAAACCGGACAGAGATTAGTGATCCTTTTCACACCTTCGATTCTATAGGGCAAGTTTTTTCTTTTAACCCAATCGTTCATACGTGTTATTCCCAGGTGACAAAGTGATTGGTGCAATTCATAAAGTTTGCCATGGGTGTTCACAGCGCCACATATTCTCGAAAAAGCATCAGCACTATGATTCTCCTTGCCAGGGCGATATAAATTGAGATGAAAGCTAAACCTTTAGATAAATAGAACTTAGGCTTCATTCAGCAAAACGTTTCACACTGTGAGAAATGAAAGAACAATGATTTTAGAACAAGGTAACAGTTAAGTTGCCTAGCATCCATAATCAAGTTGTTAATTATACTAGAGTGATTTTCATCAAAATACGTGTGAGTGTATGATGTGCTAAAGTGGTACACTTAGCATGCACAAACAACTCGATCGATTTGAATGAGAATTTATGCAAAATATTACCGTTGTCTCCAGTGTAATATAAAATGAAAAATAAACGGATTGTTAGCGCAAGGACAAAAAGAAGGTGGAGTGGGGGTGTACTGTGCCTACTTAATAGTATTTATAAAACATTATACATACGTACACGGATCAATATTAATAAATTACATTATTTATTAATGTAAATCATTATATTATTGAATGATGTAATTTAATAATATTTATCTGTGTTTTATGTGCATATGCACGTGAAAACGGCTCGATCGATTTGAACGAGAACGAAGAAGAGAAGCGAAATAACATGAAGTAATTACTTGAGGTGGTTTTTACCGCATTAAAATTTTCTAAACATCCAGTACATAATATCCTAAATTGGAAAAACCTAACGTTATCTCCTGAGTTTGATGTTGTTGGATCCGGATACAGCTACACCACAACCTTAATTACCAAAATTGTTTCACACTGCGAAGATTTCATTATAAATTAATCGACCGGAACGAGAACATACGGGTTTCATCCTGATTCAGCTTATTGTGCTATATTACCTCCTGTTCAACCTAGACAGTTGATATTTGATAAGGAGCTTTACTGGATACAAGTGAAATTCCGGGCTCCATTCTGATAAGCAGAGTAAACTACGTTCTCAGCTGTTCTAATTAGAAAATTTAAATTTCACAAGGAGCCTCTCTGGGATAAAATTCGAATGAAAATACAGCTCCGCTATTGCTCTTGATACAAAGAGGCACATATAGATGGGTATGTGCACTTCTCTTGGGGACTGTTTTTTCAAATTCGTTAAATATGATCATCAGCACTCTATCAACGCATGTACATAATCTTGATGCACATAAGTAAATATAGATGGGCTTTTGGGCATGCGAATCTCTCCTGAGAACAGGTTTCTTAAACTTTTTAAATTAGTTCACCAGCACTCTGTCGACGAATTCACCTATCTGCTCAAACTACTCTTGGTTCACAAATGGGCGTCCGGGCAGGTGATACCTCCTTAGAACTGTTTTTTTTTTTTTTTTTTTTTTTTTTTAGTTGTTAAATATGTATACACTACACCAGTAGGTACCTACTCATTTGGCGCATATACCTACTCTATTCTTGATACACATAGTGTATACAAATGGGTCGTTTGGCAGGTGAATATCTCCTAACTGTTATTTTAAATTCGTTAAATTTGTTCATCGACGAATATTCCTACTCTATAACTACTCTTGATACACACATATTTATACGGGCATGCGCACGGAGGACCGCGAGATGCCCACCCGGCGCAGTCCATCTCCGATCTGTTAGCACATGCTCGCCCAATTACGGGCTAACGAACGCCCTCGGGGATCAGTTATCACGGCCACCTCTCTCGCTCGCTTCTTGCCCAAGACTCCACCCCGTCGTGAGTTTCTTTGCGGCCACGATATGACCTTATTAGGAATCCTCTCGATGCCCGGGTAAATACATAAATTTATGTCCTTATGCAGGCAGTTTTTTCTTTTCTCTCACCATGTTTTCGAACGCCCTCCACCGATGAAACATTGCTCACCCTCGAGCGGAAATGCCATCTTCTGAGAGAATTCCCAACGTGTAATAGGCGGGGCTATTTTCTGTGAGCAGACCTCTCACGTAGCCATAGGGTACAATTGCTATCTCGTGATGATATTACTGTCCTAACTTGACCAGACGGCTCAAGAGAAAGTATAGCATCGGCTGAAATAAATCTGGTGCTCAGCAATGTCAGATCTGGATAAGAGGGATTTTGATCTTAAATAAGTACCTATTTTTTAATTGAAGGGGGGGGGGGAGGGGGGGGCTGGTGCTCTGAAAGGTCGATATAATCTGAACCCATATCTATATTATTAGAACATTAATTGTACATGTATTTAAAAGAGAAGGTATATAAAACTGCGTATGAGTTTAATAAAATTCAAGATGTTTGAATTTATGGTTTTGAATTTTTTAATTCGATGAAACTTTCACTGGTGAAGTAAAGAGATCATGCTTCTTGCAAGGTGTTCAAGATAACGAAGGAAGTTAAGAAGCAATCCCCTTCATATTTTCTTCCCGCAGATTTAAACAGTTTTGCTCGCGTTGTCATGCGCAAAATGCGCGCAGTGCGTACTAACTTTGATATTTGAATGGGAACTCCCATTTTTTATTGGAGATTCGGATTCTACGCGTAATTTTATTAATTGATCCATCACTCAATTTTTTCAGTGAGTAGAAACGGCTCGATTCCGCACTAAAATTGGAAAAATAGTGAAAAAACTGACTACCTAATTGAAAGTATTCGATTACCACATTAATTTGATACATGATTTTGGGGTATTTTTTCATGCTAAATTGCGTAGTGATATTCATTTAGGCATTGATATTTTTAACAAGAAATTAGGTACACACCAAAAAATCAACCAGAAGTGCACTTTTCCTCTCACTTATTTCGACGAAGCGCAAAGCATACGAAAATTTAGTCTTTTTTCGGTGTTATTCCACGCTGCTGCTGCAAATTTAAATAAATGAACATCATTACGTGATTCAGTAAGAAAAAATCATATATATATATATATTAGCCGTATGGATGCCTTTAGAATAGGAAGGCATATCTGCCAATGTGCATGAACATGGTTAAACGTAAAAACATTACGTAATCTCCTATCATCTAAAAATTGTTGCATACGATATTTTTTCAAAATTTTATCCCTCACGAGTGTCTCTATTTCCCTCCGTTCCTCTGCGGTAGCATCTGCCCTCAAACTTACGTTTTTAAATGAAACGATGAGTAAATTGTGTTCCTGCTTCTTACTTTTTTTCAATACAGTAGATCACACGACCTTTCGGAATGCGAGGAGTAGAAAACATCTCTCTCCTTGTTTGATGTAGGTATTTCTCAGTGCACGGTCTTTCCGGAAGGTCAAGAGAAGGGAAAGGACATCTCGCGCTCCTTTTTTCTAAGAATCACTTAACAGTGAATCAATAATAAACTAAAAACATTCTCTTTCTGGGAATGACATTCGCTTCACACTATTCTCGCGTATAGATACTGATAGACTGTTGTTTTTACAAACATTCTCGGAACTCAAAGCACGAGATGTTCGCGAACAATCAATTTGAGACACGAACCTCCAGACCCTGACCAACTACCTAATCTAAATTCTTACTGAATACCTACTTAGGTATGACATTTATACCCGTGTTTATTTAATTAATATACACATAGGTACCATTAAATGCAATGATAAGGTAATTTCATTACTACTTCTTTACCTTTATTGAACTGTACCTTCCACCCCCTTTCTTGTTGGAGTGATGAAGGAAGTATCTCTTGTCTCCATCATCCGCCTACCTTCACTTATATTCGAACTAACTGTTCTCACGGAAATTCTCGTTGCACCACTCGTCAAGTGACAAATATTCAACTTAGAATGCTCTTCAGTTTTCTTTCGAGAGAAGTACTCGGCGGCATTATAAACAATCTCCCAAGCTTGCTGCTGAAGTGTTTTTCTGGAGAGAAAGGACAAAGAACGTCCTGTTTTAGGGGTGAAGTTCATAACCAACAGATTAAATAAGATAAATATAACTTGCAAAATAAAAGAAAGAAAACGTTAAAAAAATGAAATGATGAATGAAGAATGAATCACGGGAAGTAGAAAGAACTTGTCATAAAATTATACGGAAACTCGAAATAGCTGTCGCTCATTCACCGAATGCAGTGCAGCCAACCCCCACATGCGAAACTTCTCTTCGCAGTAATTTTACCTAACAGGGTTGTCTTCCAAATGTTGCTTCAACGAGCAGTTCACTTTTCTGCCGAATAGGCGAGGTGGTTTCTCGGAACGCAGACCATTTCTGGTGTCAAACTATTGAGTTATCATCCAATTTCAATGATTTTCTAAGCGAGTTAAGGTCGACTTGATTCGAAATGAATCAAATTGATACCAGCTCAAAGGTAGAGTAGCCACACTTGCGTCACCGCCAAAGAACGTTTAGGTATTACTCACAGCTTTTTCATGTATAAATAACTTGTATAACAATTTATGCGTACCTGCAATCCCATATTTTCTAAATCCTCTCAACTAAATTTTAATAATCTATACAATCACGATATATGATGTGAGTCATTTTAGATCACATGATATGGCCTAATTTTAGATCAACAGACCAACAATAAACATAAACACCCACACACTGATTACACAGAAAACCTGTGGAAAACGTTACAAATTATTACACAATGGTTCATTATTTCTGTATTGGGCAACTCTTCCACGTGAACATTCCGCGTAATAACAATCGAACGAAATATAGGAATTAGCTATAAATTATATAAACATAACTACGCCACAGTAGGATTTATTAATTAAATCAAATTAATTAATATCTCTTCACTAGTCTTCCCATATTTAACATTACCTGATCTGACCTGCCAACTGTTAAAGAGGTAAAACAAGTAAATCACCTAGCTAGACTTCAGGAGTCCATCTATGGACAAATTTTTAACAAACCTGATTTCGTGAAGTGAGAATTCTATTCTGAAACGATCGTCATGGTTTATGTGACGATTTTAGTCTCTTTCACCAGATGCGATCCACTCCCGCGTTGATATTTTTGTCCTAACGAAGTTCCAGCCCCTGAAGAGAACAAACTGATGAACGTACAGCGATCCGGGTGGTTTCATTCAATTCTTTGGGATTATATCTATAAATAACAAAAACTACAACAACAAAATACTTTTAAAAAAATACTGTTCCCTTGGATATATTTGAGATCTCGATTTCTCAACATTTCAGTCTTTAAATTCTACGCCTTAGTGTTGATATAAATTGATGCCGAGCTTCTCGGATCAACTAGACCCTAAATATAATTTGTAACCCAAATTTCATAAACTTTGGTCCAGTAGTTTCGAAAAAAAAAGTTTGGCCGCGGTTGGAAAAATTTTTTAAAATTCGATTTGTGGATTCTACGCATCTAGAAATGTAAACCAACAAATTTTAAGAGAGGAGCGGGGTAAAAATTGCTTTCTTGGTCTATAACAAAGGGTCCTTGTTGAAAATAACAAACCAAAACTATGTTGTTTCACTGTTGAAAAATCAGAATAGATCGTGAATGATGAATGATGCCAAAATTAAACTGAACCCTGTCTCCACCCCACGGCCTGGAAAAAATACCGTTTTCAAGTGCTTATATTTTAGACAATAAGTTAAAGAACAAAAAAGACCCCAAAAGTTTGGGAGGAATTCTCGAAGTTTGACAAACCAAGGATTGTAGAAGCTGAAAAGCATATTGTTTTCAAAAACGAATGAGATTAAGAAGTTTGGAAGAGGAGGGTTGGCTTCACAGTGCCCGCAGAACCGCCGAAAAGTTTCTCAACCGCCCACTTTTAAGCCATCATGAAAACTCAAGTTCATTCCTGGAAAGAGCGTGTATTTAATTAAATATTATGGGGAAAACGACGGTCTTTCTGACGATATCAGTTTTTCCGATTGTTTGAGGCGAGAGGGAGCCGCTCGTTTTCTGAAGGTTGTCGCGAAGGGTGAAGATTTTTCACCGAGCAGGGGTATAAAAGGGCTCTAAGTTTTATCCGATCTCTGCGGTAGATAAATCCCCATGTCTTATTGTCTTAAGGCGCAGAACGTAAAGTCTGCCGGGGATTATCCGTGATTTCAACGTCCTCGAGGTTCTCTCTTCCCGCCATTGTTCTACAGGACAAACTTCCCTTCGGAGACGCCTCTTCATTCATCGCGGTTTAGTGGGATAGTTGTTCCAAAGGACATTATTTATGCATGGAGGGCACAAGAGGGAAAGCGAACTTTGATGAGACTCGATTTCCACCCGTCAATTTTCTTCACCCCCTCCGGGAAGGCCAAAACCTTTTATATTTAGCGCAACAGTTGTTTCACCCTCTTTCATTCCGTTTGTAGATCTCTGTAATAAAGTGCGATAGAGTGCGAAAGATCGTCTCCTCTGAAATTACGCGACGAGAGGAAAAGACCGGTAATTTCTCTTGGGAATGCGTATCGTCTTTCTTAAGGGTGTTCGAGACAAGCCGTATTTGGTTTCACAGATAGAAAGGGAGGAGGGAGGTTTGAGGCCAAGGTTGCAGGAGGTGAAGAATTGGTAGTGAAAAGGATCATTAACCTTGAACCTGTATTCAGGATTGGGAGAGGCTGGAAGGAGATGTGCGAAAATACATAATAAGGTACTAAATTAACAAGATAATACTGCACAGAAGATACAAAATATATAGGTAATTATTTTACTAACAGAAACTGTCAACAAGTCAATATAATAACAGAACTGGCATAAAAAACATACAAAAGCAAGAGTAATACATTTTCTTCTGCAATGCAATCACCCAATGGAGGTACCCACCTAGCAATAAACTAAACTAAAATTAAGCATCATCGAGTACTGGTATAAATATTCCTCGGCATGCTAGTCAATAAAATTTAAATTAAAAAACTCAGATACGTCATAAAGTACGGATAATTTTATGGGATTTAAGTAGAATATTTAATTTAGGTATGGTAACCAATTTTATTTTTGCTTCCTCACAACTCACAGTAATCCTCAACAGTCCTGGAAGTGGGTGACAACAACAACAAATCAATTTAAAAACTTGAAAAATCCCTCTCTAAAATCAGTATTTAGACATCGAAATGGAGGATCAAAGGATTAAATGAGGCCAAATCACCAACCGGAAGATCAACCACAACCCTACTTGAGACCACATGAGCTAGTGAAAGAAGTGAATGTGAAAAGTGAGAGTGACATGGGACTAAGTTATGCATCTTAACCCCTGTAAATGTACATATACTAGTAGAATAAGTCAAATTAATATTGTTTATGCGTTTACTCGGTGCAATAAAAGATTTAATAAACTACTCAACGTAATAAAATCAATTATCACTCTATTTATTTTTCCACTCGTATTTCTACTCCATAAATTACCTACCATTTCTACTCGTATGTTTCGTTTTAGACCATTCTGAACAACATTGGTTTCGTGTATGTGTGTAACTGTCTGCATATCCTTGTATCAAGCTTACTGCTTTAGTTTTCATCAGATTTTGATGAAACTTTTAGGGTATATGTGAGGTAGGATGTTGATAGTCCCCTCTCGCTTTCGTTTTTCATAAATCAATACTTCACTTGTGCAAACGTGACATTCAATTGACGTTATTACTTCACATTTATCAAGGGATATTTATTCATGCCCTATTTGCCTGATCCTGCACAATCTCAGAGGGTACATACATATCAGAGTTGACCAAAGAAAGGAAGAAAAAAACAATTTTTTTTTTTAATTACTCGATATGAGATTCATTACGATAGTTTCATTAATAGCTGCGTTCTACCGTCATTATAAGATTTCAATGAAATGTTCACGGATTGAATGGTTTAATTTTTAGGATTATCTAAAATATTTCAATGATCATCACATTCATTATTATATTCATCATAAGTCCAGTATTGATGATAAAATAATAACATAAAAAATTGCTTCATAGGACTTATCAGGTACAAATGGACATACCAACGCCCTTTTGGTTTGATATATTACCTGTATTAGGGATGTTTAACCTTCCGACGGGTGCAACTATTCTGTGAGATGAAGTTTTTTTTTTTAGCCATTGGCGGTGGATTGAGAGGTAGGTGGTTGCTGCCCCTAGTAGCTTCCCCATTCCGCATCATAGGATTGTTTCCCACCACGTCCCTGATCACTATCAGGGGCGCGTTAATCCCTCAGACGAATTGCGACCGATCATGTGAGTATTTTATACTTTCATCAATTCAAAATGTTTTAAGATATTTCTCTTTATCTGTCTTACAATATTAATATGCCTCTCTTTATCTATCATCGAATATTAAAATACCTAAGTTCCAGCACCAAGTTCAATGGTATTGACCCTTACTGTAGTACATAATCTATGAGAAGAATTGCGTTTGATCGGGTAGTTACCCGAGTGAATAATCTGTCAGACTTTCCTGAAAATTTCGATGCGATTTCTAATTTATATTGCTAAAATGTGCTACGGAAAAGGTATTTATAATCACAAATATACACACACGGGTAAAAAGTTGAATTTTATGTATTTTTTAATATGCTCAACCAAAATTACAATATTAGTCTTTCAGATGAATTGCGTCCGATCGTGTTAGGGTTAGTATTGCGCCTGGCGAATGGTTAACATATTTCAAGGCGGATACTTGTTTTTATTTGGTGAAATCGCCGATTGTGAGAGGCAAAATTATGACCATGTAGTTTCTTGGCTGCCTGACCTTCAGTGTGGCGAGGTTCTGTCACAAATGCCAATTAAAACGACTTTTTTCCATTTTAAATGACCTAATGGTAGAGAGACTGTGGGTACTGTATTTCAGTAACCCTTCACTGCAACCCAGAGGGTCTATTGTGGATATTAAAACCACTTACTGAACAAAAATGTAGCCCTATTGATTTGAGATAATTTTGTAGGTTTAGTTATATTAATCAGGAATGGACTGATCGATAAAAAACATTTTTTAGTAATATGTCTATTCTAGTAAT
Organism: Adelphocoris suturalis; assembly: GCA_030762985.1. Taxonomy (NCBI): domain Eukaryota; kingdom Metazoa; phylum Arthropoda; class Insecta; order Hemiptera; family Miridae; genus Adelphocoris; species Adelphocoris suturalis. Next base: position 81,396,935 of record CM061044.1, read on the forward strand.
AAGATTTTCGTTCAGTAGATATATGCATCAGTTTAGCAGAACCTTATCTACAGCATCATAATGTTCCCTCTATTTTGAGCTCGAAGAGCGCACTAACGATCATCTAACATGGTGGAATGGTAAGAGGCGATTGGGATTCTCAGTAGCTTTCAAGCCAGGTGTGGATACGGAGTTGTGGAAGGAACCCTTGTCAAAGGTGAGTGAGAGGTGAACCCTTGTCAATTCCGTTGTTGTAAACGAAAACGTGGTGTGTGCCAATATGACTTCAAAGTTCACGTTCTACTAGTTTACGTCCCTTATGTTATAGTCTAAGCAAATATCTTTCCTATTAATGTCAATCTATATACGAGCTGACTAAAAGTGTTCTTGGGCTTCCTTATTTCTGAGACTTGGAACCAACCCCTCCCGTACAACCAGAGCCAACTATCGGTAAAGTGATAATAGCGAGTTTCTAGTAAAACCGTCGGTTTCAATACGGGGACCGGTAACGTGAAACATTAACCGTACAGTCCTTAACGGATCTAGGACGAGTAGTAACGCTGAATCCGTGGAAGGAGCGAACTATCCCTAGGATGTTATTTGAGTCTATGGAAGGAGGATATTTTAGACGACTACGTTTTTTACGGATTGCGATCCGTTAACGTATCTGCACGGAAGGATGCGTCACCGTAACTCATTACGTCAGAGTTTCGGCGCCAGATCGTCGATACCGAACGAAGTATTGTCTTTTATAGATCTACTAGGAACTCTCTATTATCACCAAGTGGTACATTACAATTTATTCAACATATTATTGATTTAAAACATGCATGTTTGAAATATTAGCCTTTATTGTTTCTTAGGATGTTGGAATTAACTTTTGAATTGCAATGAATGTGAGTTGGATCAAGAGGACCCCAGGGTGTGGTGGTAGTGTCTGTGAGTTTCACATAGTCAGAAGTTCTAACTATGACCATGACGAGCACGTTTCGCTGAGGGAAGAACGTTAGGATGCGCAAAAGTGGGTAAGTAGGTAAATTAGGAGGCGGTAATCAACGTAAATCAACATTTGAAAGAGGTTACTTTCCCGTCTTCATCAACTTGGAGCCACGATCCTATATCTGAGGCTAATCTCTACGTGTCTAAGACGCGCGTGATCGACAGGTTTGGACCGTTGGTTTTTCTGCGAACGGTCTGTTATTCAACTGTTGACCAACGCGAGGCAACTGCTCACAGGTGTTCTGAGGAGAATCGATGGCTCCGGTCGCGAGGTCAGTCCGGTCACGAGCCCGACGGCGGCCGTTCATCAAGTTATATCGGCCGGGAAAAATGTCAGGCCGCTCCCCCTCCGGACGCAGCTGTGAGAAGAAACTTTCCGAAATCAAGGATTTCTTCTCTGTGGAAGGCGATGTCGTTTAGTTGAGCATCACACCTGAATGACGATCCGAACTGATAAGCTTTAGGAGCTTATAATAGCTTTAGGAGCGCTGCTATTAACACACTGAGAACTTTCTTAAGCAGCAATACAAGTATACTAGGTGTACATATTATAGGAATATATTCAAAGTGTCCCCAAAAACGTCCCCCCCCCCCTCCCCTGCTAAATCGTTAATAATGGGTCCAAAAAAATGTTTTTTCAATCTCAATGTTTTTTTTTCCTACAGATTTCAAAAAAGACTAAATCGGGCATTGCGCACGTGCGCAAACGTGCGCGATTAACATCAACTTCGTTATTCTAAATAAGAACCTTCATTTTTTATTGCAGATTTGAATTCTACGTGAAATTTCATGAAGAAATTACTCATCACTCGATTTTTTAGGTGCGCGCCAACGGGCGCGATTTCGCTCTAAAAGTGCGCATTTCCGATCTACAATAACTGAGTTTTCGAAGATAACTCAATTGCCACATGTAAAAGGGGGACTACCTGGGGCCTATTTCATAAATCAACAAGAGACAAGTTACTAGCCGATTTTATGTACAATTTGTAAAAACTGAGTGTGCAAGCGATCGATAAAGGTACAAGTGTAAACTTGTAAAGCACAGTGAAAATTGACAAGTGTACAGACGAATTTGGATAAGTTACAAGTGTTTCCCCATCATTTTGTACAGGTCACTGTTTTACAGTTGTAAAAAATGGCCAATTTTTAACCTACGTCCATTCACCTGTAAACTTGTAATTTTCCAGCATTTTGAGTTGAACATTTTTCGGTGTTTAATATGTGGGAATCATCTTTTGCTGAAGAATACAGACAAGAAGCACTCAGCGTAGAAGACACCGACGATTTTTTCGGCCACAAATAAACGCTCATTTTGTGGGTATTTTTGAGTTTAACGAGAAATTTAGAATGTCTTCCATGACTCTCGAATGATTCAAATGCTGCGTGACCCTGTGCAATTTTTCCTGATCGAATATTGAAGATCTCCCTATCATTGAAGAACAAAGTCAAGATAATTTCGAAGTTAAACATGACATTCCTAACCCAGCAGCATTAAGACTTGATGAATTGATTAATCATTTCCGCTGAATGAAGAGGAAAAATCCGATTATGCCAGCCATCAGAATAAGTTGAAACCAAATACACACTTTTTCCACTTTTCAGTTTATAATTTGTCTGTCTTCCAATCATTACACTTAGTGATGTACGATAAACATCCTATCGTGTGCTAACTTAGAACCGTTTTTACATTATGATTCGCTGAAAAAAACTTCACTTTCGGCATCCCGTTCGACGTTGTTCATTTCATTAGTTCCCACACGCCATTTTTCTTTTCTGCTACACTTGTAAACTTAGCTTCTAAAAGTATAACTTTTCTACACTTGTACTCTTTGTTTTGGTGAAACACTTGTTCTAGTTCACCGAGCATTACAAGTACCTGTACTTGTTAACTTGCACACTTGTTACTTGTTATTTTATGAAATGGGCCCTGCTGTACTAGTCTTATGCTGGAATTTATTCCTAATGTTTATTATATTTTAATATAAATGAGTAAGGAGACAAATAGGTACACAGATTAAAGCCACTAGTCTGCTGGCTTATTCAAGAAAGGTAATTGTTGCTCCAGAGATTCTGCGGAAGTTCTAACTAACCTCAAGAGGGATTTACCAAAGGTGGTTTTTACAGTTTAAATAGAAACACCGCAAGGAATCTGGACGGAGAATCAGTCAAGGGTTGCAATGTAGGATAATCAATAGGTATCTAGAATTACTATATAAAATTATATATGTGTTAATAGACTGATTGTTTTTCTTACCGTCTCGTGATGCTCAGGAAACAAGAGTAAAGAGGTCCCCCTTTTTTTTTGGGTTGCCTCACCTATACTCGCGCGCCTAATGGTGCACCCCCGAACAACTCGCTGGTTGTATCGAGACGGATCTGTCGACAAATCGCGTAATCTGTCACGTAGTCACAATGTAACACATGATTTTGGATTATTTTTTCGTGCTGAACCTCATAATGATGTCCATTTATTGATATTTGCAACACCCGCATGGCAAAAACACCGAAAAACCTACATTTTAGTACGCTTTGAGCTTTGAAATGTGTTAGAAAATTGCCATTCCTGCCAATTTTTCAGTATTTCCCCAGGTCGGTGCTGCAAATATCAACAAATGATAAACGCAAATGGACGCTATCCCGCTCTAAAAGTGCATTTAATGGGTTTTTGAAGATAATCAATTGCCACATGTATTGCATGATTTTAGAAGATGTTTTCGTGCTACACCTCGTAATGATGTTCATTTATTGATATTTTTAACACCAACTTGTGAAAACACCAAAAAATTGACCAGAATTGTACTTGTCTCATACATTTCCACAAACCACAATGCGTACTAAAATGTATGATTTTCGGTGTTTTAATCTAAGTTGGTGTTGCAATTGTCAATCATTACGAGGTTTATCTCGAAAAAATACTCCAAACTCATGTATTACACGTGGCAATGGAGTTTCTTTAAAAACTCAGTTATTCCAATTTTAGATCGGAAATGCTCTTTTGGGATCGAAATTGCGCCCGTTTGCACTCACCTAATAAATCGGGTGATGGGTCATTTCTTCATGAAATTTCACGTGAAATTCAAACCTGCAATAAGGAAAATGGGAGTTTACATATAAAATAACGAAGTTGATGTCAATCGTGCACGTTTGCGCGCACGTGCGTAGTGTGCAATATTGTCATTTTTGAGATCCTTACAAAAAACCTTTAAGATTTTTAAAATATATTTGTTTTGACCCATTATTAACGATTTTAGGTTGGGGGGGGGGGGGGGGGGGGGCCCTTAATAATCGATTTTTGAATGATAAAAATCGAGCCAATAAATTTTCGTTCGTTAACAATGATACCGCGAGTGGATTTTCCTCGCTGAATGAAGGTGGTCGTACTTACTGGATGACAGTAACAGCTTGGAGAGGTTACGGCTTTCGATCTGTTACCCGCACCTTCACAGAGTAGATATAGCGTTTCTGTCTAGAGTGTGGGGCATCACTCACGACATATAGAGGAACCGAGGAGGTTTTCTGATCTATGGCAGCCAAGACCGTGAGGGGGAGGTTACGACCAGCGCTAGGTTATACTCTCGCCCTGGAGATTTTCTGTCGTGACGGATATCGAAATGGTAGGGGTAGAAAGAGGTGGCGCGAAGGGGAGTGGGGGGTGGTAAGGGGGGAATCTGGTACGTTCGATACCATCGATAGAGCAACAAAACTTTTTCACATGACGACCGCAGTACCGGCCGCGATACTGCACTACCGTTGACAGTGGCTGATGGTAAAATTCGATAACACGAAACACAATGTAACTGACGAGTATTTACCTCCCGATGAGGAGGTAGAAAAATCATTTCAGATAGGTAAAAACGGAAAAATATTTTCCGAATGAGAAAAATGAGTTATTCTATAGATTTTAATTCATGGTTTAGAACAACTCCGTTAATACACGGATTAAAAGTAACTAAAACCGTAGTATGCTTGTTATTATTTATCAATCTTTAGTGTCATATTTATTCAGCTCATTCCATCTTTAAAAAAAAAAATAAATAAATAAATAAATAAATAAATAAAAAGTACGTACCTACTATAGCTTCCGAGTCAATCTATAGGTAGCGGAAGCATTATTTTCACTTTCGGGAGAAGCATAATTTTTTGTCTCCAAAATCAAAATTTCCTCTTGCATTTTTCTGTATTATTTTTAAAGAGCATTTTATTTTCAACTTTTATGTATTTGTATTATGAAAAAGAAATAAAGAATCTTAAATAAAAATTTTCAGTTTAGACCATTCCTAAACTTTGGATTTCTGTGTGTGTTAGTGTCTCACCGTGTGTCCTCAAAGCCTTGAAACACGCATAACTTCTACAGTCAGTCGATTTTCATTCAACTTGAATATGCAGGTTAGACAGCAGCTGACCCTATATCAGTCACATAACTTACTAATACTCCACTCTACACATCCGCCAACGTAATTTCCATAAAGCATCATCTACTCACGTTCTAGTGTTTGCTTGGGTTAAAATTCGGAGAGCAGCTAAGAAAATACAATTTGAAATTGTCATATCAATTTCTTCACGAGTAAAATCCTAGAAACCCGCTTAACTTCTACAGTTTCAATTCGGTTCAATTATAGAAAAATTTGGGAAATTCTAAAACTTGTGTGTAAAGCAGAATAATAATAATAATAATTTTAGTATATATATATATATATATATATATATATATATATATATATATATATATATATATATATATATTTTTTTTTTTTTTTTTTTTTTTTCTGTCACGAAACGTAGGCATAGTTGTTTTTGTGAACAGAGAGCTCACATTACAAAACGGTTTAAGAACAATCATTATAATACATAACTTGAGGAAAATTTGCTAATTTGACTGTGCCACTTGACGAGAACTTTTTATCCTAATTAGGTGGCAAATCCTGCGAAATTGTCCCTGCAGGGGCGAGGGGAGGGAAGATGAAAAAACTTCAGTCCTTTCTTCCCCTGTGAGGGAGCGTCAGTTTAATGGTACCGGTTTCGGTCAGTGGTCACAGACCTTCTTCAGCTACAAAACCCAGAAAGCTCTGAGCACCCTAGGATATAAAATATAACAGGCATAAGCGTCAACAAAAGAAAATGTTGACGTGCGGTTGGGTCGTTGTCGTCTAGTGTGTGCTACGTGGTTCTAGCTTTGAATTTACTATTCCTAGGAAACGTGGGATCGTTCGTCGTAGCCGTGTCGCAGGCCTGTCATAAGAGCGTGGACTTAACCCTCCGAACGCGTCAAAGCAGTCCGGAAGGCGTCTGAAATGTGATTTCCTCGCCCCTGAGGAGGCCTTGAGAACAGACTGATAACAAGGCGCTCGTCTCTCCGGCTCCAGCGACACACGTCGTCCCCTTTAATCTAAGACCTCCCGTGTTCTCCCGCGACCTGCCGACTCGAGTCGCGACTTTGCGGTCCCCAACTTCCGACACTTTGAGATGTCCCGAGTTTGAGATGAGAGCCCACGAGCCCAGTCATTAGAACTCGCCGAATAGTAGCAGGTCCACGTAGCAGGTTCCTCTCATCACCGGCCAAACTTCCCGAATATTCATCAGCGAGTTAACCAGAAGCGTCGCGTTGCGTTTATATTCGAATCACTCATCCCCTAAGAGTTTGAAAGACGACCCCTAAGTTTCCCTGTTAGGCCTTGAGTCAAGTTTTAAATTTGACCTACTCTTGCCTCATGCCGCTCACATTCACACATTTTACTTATTAGGTAGTTCACTTCAAGAACATTTTAGAAATCTTGAACATTGGGCTACTATCGTGTTTTCAAATTACCTTTTCTCATCTAAGAATAATATTTTACGCCTTTGAAAAACTCCGAATGAAAATTTTCATGTCAAGACATAAAATGGTTTGGACAAAAGCCACTAGAAATAAACTGAACTGAATATACATCATTGGCGCTGGGGTTAACGTGTTTCTCGTCAGAAAACCAGGGTTTTCAAAATAATTATGAACTTTACTTTTATGCTGATACAATTTAAAAAATTTTATATTTCAAGAAAAAAAAAAGATAAAAATCAGCGCCGATTCATCCCCAGGAATTTTATTCTTAAACTGATGATTCATAAGAGAATAACTGCATCCCAAACTTTATACTATTTGGAATGTACGAGTTAATCGCAATGTAAAGGGAACAGTTGTTTTTAACCAGTTTTTTATTCAAGAAAAGTAGTGCAAAATTCAGTTTAGTGTCGATGGGCCCCAATTTTTATATTTTCCTCAAAAATTGAGTGAATTGTAATGTCCTATTTTCCACTTATTTGCTACGTTGAGTCTTTTGCACAAATACACACACCATAATTCCCCCATCATTGCATTCAGTATGTTTTATAGTTCACAAGGAAAAAAAGAAAACCATCTGCTGAGGATAACAGAAGGAAGTGTGAAACTCTCACAAACAACTCCATATAAAACCGAAAGTGTGATGATGTTAAAAATTAATGCCCAAAATCGGAAATATGTAGAATCGTTATCTTGACTGTTAGGTCATTGATTCCACAGTTTATGAACAAAATCACCCAGAATCTTTTCCTATGTAACTTTTCCACATGGGAGAAAAAAATTGTTTAAAATTATATTTATAGGGAAAAAGCTGGAAATTATGTTCAAAAACGTTTTTTCCACACAAATGCGTTAGCGTGAAATTTTCTATTTGACAGGGGCAACAAAAACTTTACTCAGCCATTATCGCATTTTGGTCCAATATGTGGTGATGAGGGGGTGGAGGGGGGATGGATGGGGGGGGGGGGGGCAAGATGAGATTGTCCCCCTATGACGTCATTTGACTTTCTTTAGACTCCTATTTCGGCTACTTCCAATCATCCGATACGCTCAATATTACACTTTTATAAAAACTCATGGCAAGATCCTTTAGATGAATAAATTAAATTAAATAGGTGATGTTGCACATTCTGCTAGCTACAAAAATAGAAAAGGGAGCTTTTTTCAAGTTATAGCAACATAAATCCATTTTAGAGTGGGCGTGATTCTAAGGGGAGCCACATGTAAATCCGTCAACACTAGACGGACTGCCATCAGAGACACCTCTTCGACTAGGAGAACATAAATTATTGGGGGTGAGTTGAATCAAAGAGTAGAAACATTAATTTTTGGGATTAGTTTCATGAAGAATTTAGTTTTAGCGTGCCGTACAAATGATAAACTGAGCGAGTATTTTAATAAATTTTTGTTCCAGATGTATATACCTATCTACGTACGTTGGCAAATAAACACGTTGCCACCACTACAAGTATTTTGAAACGCTCCCTTGCTGTTATTATAAAGTAAGGGATTCATCGTAGGACCTATAATTCCCTCTAGCTTCACTCACCGATTCGTTACTACAAAGTTTTCCTTGTTAGACATCCTCGAAAACTTCAAGACGGCCTCTGATCCCGAGATACGACCTTATTACCACGAACTGTCATCAAAATATCAGCCAACTCGTTCCTCCTAGTTTGAAAAGAAGGGGGTGGTAATCCCCGTGTCAAGCCCTAGTACCAGGTTTATAGGAGTCGCAGTTCCTATCCAGGACGACGGCACCATAAACTTGGCGGTTTTAGATCAGAGGGTTTACCTTACCCCTGAATCTGAGGGCCATATTCCTTTTTTCCTTTACCACAAGGAGACACCCAGTTTTTCGGGGAAAGTTACGAGGGATGAGCCTCATCCCTGACGACGTAAATAACGCGACCTCTTCCTTCCCCTTGAACTTCAAACTATACCGCAGGCATTTGGGATATAGAAGAAGCCTTGGGACCACCCGGAGCGAACAATCGCCCCTCTCTCACTGGTGACCCAGTCCTTTCATAAATACGTTTGATTATAATCAGTGGACAACATAGAACAAACATCTGCCAAGTTATATGGGCAGTATGGCTTTCTCCTTTATGGTAATCATAGCATTAATAGAAAATCATTTAACGCAATCAATATTACTTACGAATGAAGTAAATGTCAACAACATATGGGAATTTCCAACATTCAGTACAACTCTCACCAACATAAATTAATGCCCAATTTATTTGAAACCTGCTTGCTTATGGCTTAGTATGGCGTCATGTGTGTTTAATTCTTTGCGTTCAATGTTGTTTACTACATTTATTATCTCACCTGTTGAATTGAAAAATATATTCAGTCCAGAAACGTTTGAGCTTGAAATTACGCATTTCTAAAAACCAAAGAGAAAAAATTAGAAATTAATACACGGGGTTTTGTGGGAAACACCATGTTAGGTACAGATACACTCAATAGATCGAAAACTACGGATATTAGAGTTAGCATATACCTACATATAGTTCTTATACTTAAAATCTGCGGAGCCGATTTGAGCAAATCATAGATTATCACTAGACAATGAGGGCAGGCCGGATTCAAATCGCGATCGCAGCGAACCTGGCAGTATGGAGGTAGGTGAGCGTTCGTTATCAAATCAAATCCCCCAGCATCGATGTAACCGTTATCGAATCAAACTGCCGATTTCGTTCTGAATTATAACTGCTAATTCATAATTTACTATTAAAAATACTATGATGCATCTGTATGTCCAACTAATCAGAATTTTTACGAAGGGATCTAGATTTACTACTTGATATCGTATGTATCCAGACCATCAGACTATACACATCAACTAATCTATATAGGACCTTTTCCGTTAATGATATGTATAGTTTGGTGGTCCGGATGCTCGCAAGCTCGCATCTCAAAAATACATAACATCAAGTATTAAATACCTTAGCAAAAATTCAGATTAGTTGGACATATATAGATTAGTATCGTATGTTGAATAGTAAATAAATTAGCATTTATAAACCTGTGCGAAATCGGCAGTTTGATTCGATAATGGTTACAGTGATGCTGGGGGATTCAATTCGATACCGGACGCTCACCAACCTCCATACCGCCAGGTTTGCTGTGATCGCGATTCGAATCAGGCCTGCACCCTTGTGCAGGGTGTTGTTAGATTATCTAGATTAATAATATCGTGGGAACTTGAATCACCTGGTTGTCACCAATTAGTTTAGATTGTTTTCACTAAAAATTCCTATTGTGTTTGAACTGTTGATAAATAATAGTTATTGTTGGAAATTGTTGTTTCTACAATTTGGAGGGCGCTCCAAATGATTATGTCTCGTAAAACTGTATCTGTATATCGGATGATCAGTACTCGTCAACGTGCAGCAGAACCAGATAATAATGAGCCACGACCAGGTATGGCAAGCAATCAGCTGGGGTGACGGAAGTTTTGGTTCATTGCACAAAGATCACTACAGTAACCACATGGAACCATCACGGACTTTTTTTGCAAGAACCTCAGCCTACTAGTTCCCATTTGGTCGACCGTAGAAATCGAAAGGAGGGTTTCAGCAGTTGGAAATCTTTTGTGGAATGTGGAACAACAACTTAGTGAGGTTCTTGGGCGGACAAGAGAATCTGAAATTCAACAGCCTGACGAGAGAATGCGTCCATCAGCATATTGGCTGCAGTATATAGTAACCCTTAAGGATGCATCTCTTATACCGTATGACGGAAGCAATGTATGGGAGGATTACAAGATCCAACTTGAGGTCACTGCTCAAGCAAACGACTGGAGGGAACAGTTGAAAGGGGAAAAATTAGCTCAGAGTATCAGAGAACCAGCATTAACTAACGGTTTTAACTGATTTCACTGAGATAGAAAGAATCGGGAGAAGAAAACCACCGAATTTTGAGGTGGTTGACAATGTTTTGGTTTTATTATTTTCAATAATAACAGCTCAATCTACAGACTTAACAGCATAATTTGAATAAATAATCAAATCAATAATCCGATAATTAATTACTTTCATAATTTTCAGTTCACAGCACCCTCTATAGAAGTTTTACATTTTGCACTAGTCGGCCAAGTGACATTCCGGTTTTAATACAATAAAGATTGTTCCAGAGTTTTGCGCGGAGATCTCAATGTCCAGACACCAAACTGCTCTGTGCGAAATGGTGTCAAAACTTCTTTTGTAAATGGTGTAAAACTGCAAATGTCAATTTGCACAAACCGTACAATCGATGTGCCTTGTCCGGTTTGTTTAAATTACTTTTGGCTGATCGAATTATTTTTCGTTTAGCTGGTATGTGCATATGTATGTATGTTAGGAAGATTAGCACAGGCCAGGTAGTCACTATTTGCCTGTAACTAACATTATTATTGACTTTTTGACGCCACTAATCAATTTTACACACTAAAAAACAGGGTGGGGGGGGGGGGGGGGGCAAAATGCCAAGGCGATCGAGCAACTGTTGTGACCACGTTAGGAACAACAAAAAAGTGCAAAAACCCTGACGAAAAACGATTTTCACGAAATTGTTATAATGGTGCTAGGCAAGCAGGTTTGTGCATAACACCGCTCAATTATAACATTGAGAAATCCATGACAAGAAAGTTGCTGACTTGTTAGGTAAGGATTCTGTGAGCGATAAAACAACCGAAACCGAATTCAGCTTAAAGATGCAGGCGTGGGTAATCCAAAGCGAGTAGGCGGATGAGGGTGCCACTCGATTCACCGACAACCTCCTGGCTGAGATGAGGGAGGTGGGATTAGGGAGTTCGGTGAAGGAGGTGGAACAGGCGAGATGTTCTGGCGGCTGAGGTCTGGGAGATGGGAACCTGGAACTTTGCCAGCCGGTGTTTACTTTGGCTTCACTTCCATCCTCAAACTCCACGGTCTTACACGTTACCGATTGCGTACAGGCGGCGAAACCCAAACAACGACCGTATAGAAGAAAACGGGAATGAAGCTCGACTAGGAGATCCATACAACGTACAGCACCTCATTGAAAAGCGGGGTTTTTTTTTTTTTTTTTTCAATTGCTCACCACCGGAGGTGAGAAAGCTATATTATATATGAGGTGATGGAAGAATTTATCATATACCCAAATCCAAATTTCTACTTGATTTTTACGTACGATTGGGACGACTTTAGTACACAGTAGATGGGCTTCGCTGTTCTCTCTGCAGTACAGACGCGGCCATGACTTCAGACCATCAACACAGGGTGTCCATGGCATAGTGTGAAAGAAAAATTCAGGTAAAACTACATCACACATCAAACTGCATCAAAAATGGAGCAGAATGAAGCTAACCGTACCGTCTGAGCTCCATCCGTTGCCGAAATATATGATGTTTTGAAAGCTTTTTTTGAGAGAAAACCACGTTTTTCAACATAAAAACCCACATTTATCCCCTCAAAATAAATTTTTCTCAATCTCACCTACAGAATCTACTTTGCGAATGAAAGTGAGATCGAACAAATAGGCCACGAGAGAATTATTGTTATTAGAGTTTTAGTTTTCGCATGCGCATTAGGAATAATAAATTTTTAAGTGATGAAATTCAAAGCCTAACTCGCTCATTCCCAGAATATTTCATTGACATAGTATGGATAAGTTATGCTTTTTGCAACGATTTCACGTTCGTGCGTGCGCAGCAGCTACTAATGATACGACCATGTTGAAATTGATACCCGATGCTTAATTTTCTACCCTCCAAACATGAGCAAGATCAGTCAACTAGAATGTGAGAAAATGATACTTGATGGAAATTTCAATTGCGCATGCGTAGACTGAAATACCGATTCGTATACGATGAAACCGAAAATGAACTATCAGCAGCCAAACTCGCACATTCCCTGATTATCTCAACAAAATCTGGTGACAACTGAACAAGTTATGCGTGTTGCAATGCATGGACTCACGGACAAACACTAACTCATAGACAAACACGGAACCGAAATTGTTCAGAATGGTCTATAACATACAATGGAAGTGGACATTTTGATATTGGGGAAGAAAAAATGCATCTCGAAAGAAAAAACAATGCATCCGCTCCCTAAAAGTGGACTTGGAAGCAAAATCTTCGCTTCCGTAACATGGATGCATAAATCAATAAAAAGTTTCACATAATCTCAAACATATTCCACGAGGGGATTCTTTGGAGTATGAGCAATATCTGTCGATAATTTGGCAATGTGAAAATGATGCTTGGTAGAAGTTACGTTTGCGCTTGCATGATAGCTACCAGTGTCGGAAGCCGTGCAGAACATTGGGGACCACAGCAAGCTATAATGTAATTCATTCAATCTATGAGAATTTCATCTAATTCGGATGATAACTAGAGTCATGCTTGTTAAAAGGACAAATGGTTCACGCATTCGGAGAGTTAATAATCGTGGTCTAACTGCTATTGGGTGATTGAACCGTCGTTTCCTAACTACCTTCCAAATTTGATCGAGATCAGACGACTAAAACCTACTTGTGCGCATGATGAGATTTTTGGAGGGAGTATCGAATAGGTGGGAGTAGGGGTCGATGAAAAATTATCGTGTTTTCAAAAGTTGTCAATTAAGACAGTTGTGCTTCATTATTATCAGAGGGTTCCCTCTGAAAATGATATCGTTCACTGCTTTGCTTTCAACACTGCTTCCCTCTCAATCGCATACGTGCCGCTAGCCTCGCGCTGGTTTCGGAACTGTTCCCGCATTGCACTTCCTCGTTTTAAATTTAAATGCAAGTGTGGTAACAGTCACTTGTTATATTTGGAATATCCCATTTACGAATTCATGATAGATCATCTTAATATCATCCAAGATTGATGGCCCGATAATAAATCACACGCATTATGAGTCATTCGACACAATATCTTGAGATTCCAAACAATGTAGGGTGCAGTGCCGTAAGATGTCCATTGCGGAGCACAACTCGTTCTCAGTGTAATTCCCGCCGAGCGGGAAAATCGCTTGAATGAGCCTCGCGTCGGGAGATTGAATAAAGCAGACGTGACGGTAACTAGACGTCGACGTCAGCCGAAACGAGCAAACAACGCCCGGGCTATCAAAAGACACCCAACTCAAGTAAACTCTTCGCCGCTCGTTGTTGGGGGAGGGCGAAGTTGATTCAAACTCATCGTTATTTAAGGACGCGTAGCTCTGGGACATTCATCACGTAGTCGGAGCTCTGAAGGGAAATGAATTGGATGCGGAACAAAGTTGGGTTCAACGCTTGTTCCCAAGGCGCCCTCCAACATTTAATAGACGAAAACCCAATGAACTCGCGGAGACCGAATTACCTCTCTAGGTAGGTACCCAGCTCAACTACGCAGTTTTCACCGAGTTTCATGGTGGGGATTTCATAACGAACAAGCAGTCATGACGTGCGGGACGAGGTAAATTTATAATAGCGTGTGCAACGTTGCTCAAACAGCTATAGGATCGCTTTTCCCGGGAATCACATAGGTAGTAGTGAAATTCAATACACAAAGTTACTCAATAGGATATTACTCAGGCTCTGAATTCACTGACCGAATATATTCTGGAAACAAACATGATTAAACTAAGAGCAGCCAAACACGATCTTCTGAGAATTGAAACATATGGTTCTCTGTTCACTACACAAATTAGTGAATAGTGGAAACTGGGTTTCAAACATTGGTTGAACTGAAGAGAAGATAACAAGACGAACGGGGTGGAATATTCTCTGATCATGATGCAAAAAGCTGTCATGAAGCAAATAAGCTCTGGTGTTAATCCATTAAGCTGATTCGACGTACAGAAGACATGTGTGGGTCTCAAAGGTTCATATCGATGTATGCGGCTAATTGACGTATAGTACTGGCGCGCATGCGCAAATATGAATTTTGTATAACGTTGATTTCTCATGACCAATCGGTTAGATTCAATTCTAACGAAGTAATATGGTTGTATCCCAGGATGCTGCCACATGAATTTTATCGCGGTTGGTTGAGTAATCATGCTCAATTTTTAAATAGGTTGACAGGCGAAACTCTGCAACTAATGGGCCGATTCAAATGAAATTTTCATCGCTATTTTGGGTTAACCCCGGGACAATCTCCTATTAATTTCATCACCACTGGATGAATGGAAGTTTACGAATGCACGAACGTGCATTTTCCGATTATCAGTATATTATTTTCACGATCTACTAACATTGGTCTGATTTCCATCAAATTTCCTCGGGTACAATTAATTGAAATTGGTAGTAATCATTTCCCAACCGCAAGTCAGTTCATAACTCCGAGCTTGACCAGTTTTGATGAAATGGCTCAGGATTGTCTCTGTTATATCTCTCATTAGGCGAAGCTCATGCAAAGGAGGACGTAGGAACGGCTGAATGAGAAAAGTGGCTGGAGCTTGCGATAACCTGAAAATACATGATGTTGTTGATAAAGTCGGAGAAAAATACTTTACATATATTGACCATAACGCTTCAGTCTATTTATGAAAAAACCTCCAATTACACACATTCACTGGCCGTTTTAGGCTTTAAATACAATGCCTCGTCATTATGTAGGAATTATGCCTCATTTCGCAAATTAACTATAACACACTTCTTACCTATAGCTGTCCTATTTTTCTTCCAATCAATTTGACTCCCACATTGTTTCTCAACTGAAATGTATATTAATAGGCGAACATATATTCATAGTACAAATGTGAAATATTTATATTCAAACATGAATAGTTGTATATATATATATATATATATATATATATATATATATATATATATATATATATATACCGATAGAAGGGTTGGCGATTTCTATTTGGATTTTCAACTCCCTCGGACTTGACTTGCAACACTCGGCAATAATTGTCTACAACTTTTTCGCCTAGAATAATGGCATTGCCTTTTGCCCTTAGCTCTTCAATTTACGAATGTGTTAAAAATACTCTAAGTACCGATTTCGCAAAGTTTCTTTAATATGTACAGATTTGGTTTAGAGCGATGAGTTGGACTAGGGCTGAAGTCAGCATAATGATAATATTAGACTGGTTAGAAAGCCAACAATAAACAACCTCCATCAGGAAACAAAAAATAAAATTAAAAAACTCCCTAAAGAACAAGGGACCGCTCTTGAATCAGGCAGGACGGCCTGTGAGAAAACAGAGAAGTATTCAACCCCCAAACTGGCGACGGAAACCTCCTTTTCGAAGGAAATCTGGGAGCCCTGCACTATGTCAATGTTGGCCCCGGGTAATAGTGTTTAGCCACAACCCTAAATAAACGCCCAAGGAACAGCTTCCTTTAATATTATCATTGATTATATCTTTCGAACCGATTAATTCTACGGAGAGGGGTAAACAATAAACGAGGTGTTGAGGTCTGGAGAAACATCTCAGTTGACGGCGTCTTTGGGAGTCTGGGGTATCTAGAGGAAAGATTCGTCTGGTCGGGGTGTAGAACCTTCTCCACTCTATTCCTACCTCTCCGGACCTCAATCACTTAAGATTTACCCACCCTGACAAGCTCCCCTACTCCCTTCTCCTTGATGAAGTGCTTACTTTTGGCTTTAGGTTTGTTCTACCCCGTCATTCTTCGTATAACGTCTTAGCTCCAGGGGTTCGTTTACTAAGACATTATCGTTCCGTGGCGTGGTTACTTTTTTTTTCTTTGGTCGTTTTTACATCGAAAAAGGTAAACTCCGGTGTCGCTCAGGCTCCCAAATGACTTTCCAGGCTAACGAGCTGGTTTTTTTAGTTTCTCGCCCGCTGTTCAGCTGCGTGACTGTCAAATTCTAAATTTTAATCAACAAGAGAAACCCTCGTCACTTGAGTTCATGTGAAGGTACTTTCTACCTAAAATCTCTAAGAATTGAGAACGATGAACTAGCAATGCAAGAAGAGCCAAGGCGCGCCGAGAAACACTTACTGATGGTGAGCGGGAAAGGGGGAGGAGTTTGCTACATTTCGCAACAGACACAAAGGCTTTTGTTTCATAAACATTACGTAAATTTATGGCACAAATTGTTACTAATAATAAAATTAAATGTCATTGATGTGAACACAACTCTGTAGATCGGTTGTGATTTTTTATGAATAATTTGGTGGTAAAAAAGGAGTTACCCAGATGATGGATAACTGCGCCTAACATTTTACCTCAAGCGGCTGAGAAGGCTGGGCGTATTTAAAAATACATTTATATGCTTTAGCGTTTCATCCTGAGAGCCACATTTTCTGTTTCATGCAAAACGATATTTTTTGGTGCCTGATTTAATTCAAATACGAGTATGTAGGACGCGGCCAGCATTTGCAAATTTAGGTACTCAAATCGATGGGTAAGTACTTGGTAGTTCGAAAAAACTACGGCAATCAAAAATACTAGAAAAACTTTCATTCAGAGCATTTACGAATTATCCCTAAGGAAACTTCTCATTCAGGTACCTAGTAAGTAAGTAGTTGCGAAGTTTCTTGGATATAGGTAAATGTTGAATATGACGTTATGTCGTATCGCTCAAAAAACTTGACGAAACGTGGAGTGAATCATTAGTGAGAGAATAGAGGTATTTATCGAAACATATTGGTAAGAAATGCATGCGCTACGAGAATGTCCTGGTTCGTAGTCATAAATCGAAATATCGAAATTACTCTCGCTTTACAAATTTCCTAGATTTAATTGTATATCCCTCAATGCAGAGTTTTTGGTGTGACGATGCCTATGATTTCCCCGCAAAATCTAGTCCAAAGAACAAGTCTTCTTGGCGTGGCTTCAGCCCCCCCCCCCCCCCTTCGCCCCACTCTCTCACACACACACACACACACACACACAACTTTCAACCCCCACAGTGAGGAGCATCGAATTCTAAAATCCTGGGTGATTTTGTATTTAAGCGTCCTACGATAATTAAGAAAATGGAAAACTAAATTTACAAGCACATTTAAATCTATCTTGTCTTATGTAATTATTGATTTTCTATGACAATAATGTACCTCACAGCTGGGTCAGAAAAACCCAATCAACTATAAGGACATCGTTATAACGATGTGGAAGTTGTAAACAGAGTAGCTCT
Organism: Adelphocoris suturalis; assembly: GCA_030762985.1. Classification (NCBI taxonomy): domain Eukaryota; kingdom Metazoa; phylum Arthropoda; class Insecta; order Hemiptera; family Miridae; genus Adelphocoris; species Adelphocoris suturalis. The sequence continues at coordinate 81,414,784 of CM061044.1, forward strand.
ACGACAAGAAAAATAGAATAGCAACGTGCGGAATTATCCTACTCAGCTGAATGAGCTCTGAAGCTAACTATTTTCATGATCGACCTATGATGCTGAAATTTGAATCGAAGATTTTGTTGGACCTATAGAATCGAAGTACCACGTGCGATAGCATCCTGATCAGCTGAGTGACTGAGATGTCAATTTCATTCCTAATCACCCTATATATGGTCAAATTCTAAGCGGTGCCTCCTTACGGCACTTGAATAGAATTGAAACGAGCTAAAATCACCCTGATCAGCTAAATGAGCTCCAAGGTTAATTTATTTTATAATTGCTGTAGTTGCTACAGTTTTAAACGGAGCCTGCCTAGGTCACAGAATGGAGTTACGACGTGCTAAACCACCCTGATCAGAAAAGTGATTAGACAAATGATTCTGGTTTTATCAATTAATAACATTTCACATTTCTGTCGTAGGACATATTAATGATCATATGTGTTTCCCAAAGGACAAAACCTTTCGTACTGACAATTAGTAGCGTAACCGAAGTCTGTTTGGATACGCTCATATGCTCATCTTTCTGTCTGGCTGTCAGTCCGTCTGTCCGTTCCATCGAAAACTCGGCACCCAAGGCACCTGCAGACTTTCAGTTTTCGCTAAATGGTAGTGTAAAGGGTCTAATTTTCCCATTGGGAAAGCTGTGGGTTTTCTCAGGAGAAGAATAAACAGTTCTTTGGTTACGCGGCAACACTCATCCAATGAGCTTTGACTTTTTTTAAAGGATATATCTATAACCTTGATCCCCCCAAATGCCGTAACGTGTAGGCATCCTTTCGCCGTCTACATCGACTCCTGAAGGGACACGTTTCAGATAGGAAGATGCCCTTTTAGTTTCAATAGTAAAAGCTTTCGAGCTCGTTAAAGTGAAGTTTCTCGACTTTATCGTTCACCTATCGAATCACCTTAACAAAATATTTAAAGTGCCTTTGACAGGGGGCTCATTTTGAGCTTTCTGAGAACCTCACCCTCCGAAGCCGTTCAAAGCCCTAACGAACGTATACGGTCGCAATAAACCGCTTCTGTGCTCGAGATGAGGCTTCACCTGTTGAAGACGCGGATAAAACCGTAATCAAGTGGCGGAGATGGACATACGAGCGTGTGTAAGGGAGACGTTAATATAGTTTATCTGCAGCTCTTTTGAAGCGACTTGGAAGCCGGTCCACTGAACTGCCGACGAGTCATATGCAGGAGATACGAGCGGTGGACAACCGTTGCAAATCACTAGTGTCGTTTCACAAGCATAAAGTTTCGTACTTACTCTCTCGAAAGCGACCCGCAAAGTGCTCCATCACAGAGGACAGAGGAATGGGAACGATTCACAGAGATAATAGTCCGAAGAGTGCAGTGAGCTGTAATGCCAGCTGATCGTAAACTTGAACTAGAGGGAAGAAATTATGTAAGTACTTGTCGTTCATGAAACTTATAAGAAATATAGAGCGACCCCACCCGAAGTTTCTGGTTTATTATTTTTAATAATCAACCGTTTAATCGTTAGTTTAAGTTCCGAGATGCAAAATTGATTTTGAGATCACTTTCCGAGTGAGCTACATGATTGCTTTTCTCATGAAGTTAGTTATGTTGACCAAAACAAATACATCAACGTGGTTTCGTGAGATTTATTTAGGCTCAGTAAATCGTGAAGAATATTTCTTCAAGTTGCTCCTGTCTCCATACCAGATAACTAATCAAATGTCTTATTTGTACCTGTAGTTTTTCTCATTTATTTCCATTTTGTGGAGTACCACTATCAATTGTGCGTAATTTAACATAGTAATATAACATATGACATGAAACATGAAGAAATCAGATTACCCTATTGGTAGCTGAAACAATGAGATAGGTATCAATAATAAAGGAATGCCAAAAATTATTTTTTAAGCAATGGTAATTGAGTCCTTGTGTTTTATATGCAAGTGATTAAAGGTTCTGATTGCAGCAGTTCACCAAGCGGTCATAGGAGGTCCAAATACGAGTACCATTTTCTCTTCAGACGTCGCAATGCCTATGGTAAGATAGAGTCCTCAAGAATTCTCCCCACCAAAGTGCTAGGATGGGTGTTGATTCGCGTGGCAAGTCAGATCACTGTAGCAGTGTAGCAGTTAGTCATTCGCCTGTAGCAGATCATCAACCTTTGGGAGATTGAGATCGTTGAGGTCCAAATACGAGTACCATTTTCTCTTCAGACGTCGCAATGCCTGTGTTAAGAGAGAGTCCTCAAGAATTCTCCCCACCAAAGTGCTAGGATGGGTGTTGATTCGAGTGGCAAGTTGAGTGCTTGAAGCCTGCAGCAGATCATTAACCCATGGGAGATTGAGATCGTTGTGCACGCAATCGTTTCTGACAAACCAAGAGCAGTCGGTCATAAGCCGAACAGCTCGGTTCTGTGCAGTCTGGATCCGCCGCATTTGAGTTGCAGATGCGGAGCTCCATATTGCGCAGCCGTACTGACAAGGTATGACAAAGAGGTTGACAAGGAAAATATAAATTAATCTCATCACTCCAGCGTTAGGTGAGGAGAAATAAAGAGATGTCGAATCTCTGGTGACTGCTTCATTAATATGAGGGATTCATGTTAGCTTTGGGTCTTAGGTAAGTCCTAGGTACCTCACAGAATTTTTAGGACCGATTGCCTGACCTTGGTGATGGAAGGTTAGGTTGTTGACGTTGCAATCAAGAGTGAAGCAGATCAGGACAGATTTTTCTAGCTTCAACTCCGTTCTCCATTGGTGGGACCAAGTGCAGACTTGGTTATCAGTATTATTGAATCTTGCGTGACCCCATCAGAGAATTGTATAAAGAAACAAAGATTTCAATTATTGACAACTGACAGTATTAAAAAACATCTAGATTATTTCTCCTTCATCTAAACGTATCGTATTATAAAATTTATACAACGATCAGATTTTTCTTTGTAGCTACCTGAAGCTCATTATAAAAATTCATGTTTATATTGTTTATCGTCACGCAGGTTTATATTTCAATAGAAACTATTTTGTAATCGGTATGCTATGCGGATGCTATTGACTGTATTGCAGTCACTTCGCATTAAATTGACTCGGAATAAATGATTCGCCTAATTATGCGAATAAATCTCCTTATGACTTGAGTTTCTGCTGTTCTGAAGACCAGAACGAACAAGTTGACATTCCTGTCCATCCAGATGCCTTCCAGAAATCCATTTGATCAAGGAACAACGCCCTATTTAGCTCGCGGTTAACCGCAACCCGTTCCTTTGCATAGAAATTACTAACAACTAACCAAAGGCACAACCAGAAGTATTTCTTTCCTTTGGCCTCTGTTATTTTCTCCTGTTTTCCATGATACTCGAATAACTCTCCTCCGCCCCAAGAAATACCAACTTTTGAACTCGAGCCCCGAAAAACTTCAACAAGTTTTCCTTCCCATTCCGCGAGTCGGCGTTGCTTCAGGAACTTGAGTGATGGAATTTTTTAGTGTCCTCATTTTCGAAAGTCAACGCTGTTATGAGGGCCTTGAGGAACGCCAAAGTTTTTTCATGCCGAATCCCCTACAGAAAAAGTTTAGTCCACATTCTAATTTCAACTGGGGCCCTTGAGTTATTTTCATTTCGAACTATCATGAACAACTGCCGTTCCAACTAGATGTTTCGCTGAGCTCATCTCGGCGTCACGGAATAATTTGGTAGGTGGGCGGGGAAGGTCCGGAAACTATGTTTTGATAAATCACGGAAGAATTACGTGCATGAACCAAACTTTTAGAGAGCTTTTTCCGATGTTGATACTTACGACTAAGTTGTTGAACGTGGTTGACTTGAATGAAATAAGAGGTTCGTAACATAAGAGCTTACCTTTCATAATTTAAATCGTGAAAATACACGTCAGGGTTGGCTCCAGGGTTGAAGTGTATACTTCAATGGACGAAACATACTCTAATGACAGTTTAGTTAAATTCCTAAGGAAAAGAACCTTCAATTATCAAGCTTAAATTAATAGAAAATATCATATTTCAAAAAATAAGGAGAGATGTATAAACAAACAGCAAGAACTTGAATACCTAGGTGGGGACCATTTGCCCCATTATTTGAGAAAATCGTGTTGCTAAATACTAAAACATTAATCTCTAGGAAAACTCTATAAAACCTTAAATGCTACATTTCCTTTACGTCCCCTATAGTACTTAATTTGATTTCTCATCCGTTATATACCTCACACACGATATATTTCATCTATAGCATAATTTGAATAAATGTCAAGTAGAATTACAATAACTTATATTTATTATCTTATAATTAGTTGGGTTTAGGGCGAAAAGTAGATGAAGGGTACTAAAAAAAAAATCCTTCAAATAACAATGTAGAAGAAAAAGATTTATTTGTGTTAAACATCACGATTTTCACAAGAGTTCGCAGAAAAAGATTTACAAGAGGAGAAATAATATTAGTAACACAAACATAGTACACAAACTGATAAGTGAAAGGAATGTTTAAGGAGATATTGGTTTTTATCAATAAATCCCTCATTAATAATAAAGGCCCTTTGGCGGGCTCAACAAGTCTTCTAATGCCTGCACCATCCTGGAAGAGGAATAGGGATTGGAATATTTCCAGAATAAATTATGGGGTCCCCAGAAATGTGCTACGCTCATACTTAAAGACTGAACAGGAAGATATGAGGTGGACTAGCGTCTAGACTGAACGTATTGTATACAGAGCAACTCATGGAACCATCGAAACAATTTGTGACATGGTGGAGAGATATTTTAAACAAGGATGGATTTGCATACCTGATTTGGCACAACAATCTCTTGACGAAAAGTTTAAAGTCTTTTGCAAGATAGTCGGCGCACTGAACCGCTTGACGACTGGAATCTATTGAGCAGTAGCTAAAAGAGGATTCTTCTTAGGTTGGTGTAAACGAGATAGCGTTGTGTCCAAGAATTTCTGACGTAAGTGTTTAGCTTTCTGGGCCTCTCTTGAACTCCAAAGTTGTTCCATGCCAGCTTGCGCAAGATAAGCCTTCAACTGCTGGGACCAATGAAATTTTGGGTGAGGAATTTTATCTGAAATTTCCACAAGCCTCTCGAAGCTAATTCTTGGCAATCTCTCCTTGGATATAGATAATAGCTTAGCCCACCAACCATACATTGATTTGCCAATTGAGAGGGGGAGATGATTGAGTCCCGATTTCACTCTCACCACAAAGACGGGCGTGTTGAGTGATTCAGCCGAATCCGTTGTTATTCATACACGCACACTAAAAAACGCTAGCCGTGTCAAAGTAAAGACACATCGTTCGACAAAAATATAATGCAATAAACGATAATAACAATGACAATGCGAAAATTAGCTGATGTAGTCATGGTGCATGATTGGAACTTTTGTATTGTAAAATTATGTATCAAAATAGACTGTTGGTATAAGATTAATGAACTAACAAGTGGAGTCCGTCGCCGATCTCTATGGAATATTTACTGGAGTTTTGACATCGAAAATGAATCGACACGTATTTTGCTGTTCGACAGAATGGAGCTTCGGAAAAAAAAGAAGTAAAGAAAGGCTAAATATGGCGTTCACGAAACTAATGCTGCACCCACATGTTTGAACCAATTTCAATAGAACACACAACAGTATTTCTACATCGAAAAACATCAGACTCATGTATAGGAATTTTTCTATTTAAGCACCAGGAAGGTCAAAATGCAGCCCGTAAAATAGAGCTTAGACCATTACTAGATAAAATGCCAAAAAAACGCTCGAAAAAATCTTCAAAATACTTTTCATCAAATTTAGGAATTGTTAGGCATTCATAAGTAATTGATAAGCATAGATTATAGCCTGCCACCCTGAATTTTCGGTGTAATTAACCATTTTACCCGTATACAAATGTAAACAAATTCATTATACCTATAAGTAATATTTGATTCGCTGTAGAATTTCCTACAATGCTTGACAACATTTAATATGAAAGTTTCAATTTCTACTGAAAGCCTAACGATTAATGGCGAAAGTATCCAGCCACTGCCAGCTGCTGCTAGAGTTGCTTGTTGGAGCTGGTTTTTCAGTCAGAAGCTCTGGTGAGAGTTTCATTAAAATTGGTGCAAACACACATTTTGCCTTTTTTTTCACGAAAGTCCAAGGGCCCATTTGGTCGAACGACAAAATACGTATCGACTCATTCCCGATGTAGAATCTCCAGTAAATATTTCATTGAGATCGGTGACGGAGTTACCGCGCACTCCCCTAGTAAGTTTAAGGAAGTACCTATTTATTAGTGAGATTTTTCCACAACTTCAAAGCACCTCGTTCGTGTATAGAAGGTTGTTATAAAATGCTTCCTGAAAAATTCTTCATCATCGCTTTTGGATAACAAGGAGTGGCGCTGGTAGAAGAAAATATAAACTGGTTGACGCGATGGAAGGGGCCGAAAGCTGTCAGATCCGCCACACACGCTAATTTGTGTGCTCAGCTAACTAGGTGCCGCGAAGTAGCTGCGCCCGAAGTAAAGCAAGTAAGTAACCTCACCTTTCACACGAGGCTTTCTGCCCTTTTCAGGGCTTATCGCGGTGCCTCCTGCGTTTTCTTCCTGTTTGTGTATTTAATTAAAGTTTGCTCACTCTACCGTTTAAAGTGGTGGGGGTTCGCAGAGGCTCTAGGACGAGTAATAAACGGCCTGCCCGAGTCTCCGTAGTTATTATCCTTGTGTACACTGCAGTGAAAGGCATCGGTAGTAACTTTTCTAGCCGCCTCGGAAAAATCGTCTTCTCACGCTGAGGTACTTAACTCTGGATCACACATCTAGGAACCTTCATATTATTTTTTCTCTTTTCAGAAAAAGAATTACAGTATCATGAACGGAACGGTCTATTGTGATTATAACAGACTGCCTCAGCGTTTTGATGAAGCTTTCTAACTTTAAATTGGACTCCAGTTTTAACCGTATTCAGATGGAAATCGAGAAACTTTCAACATAATAGAGCCGTCCGACCACTACGTTCAGTTTGCATAGACTAGATGACACGTGGGAGTAAGAGGTAACAAAGCTGCAGACACCCTCTCAAACCTGGGACGTTATCATGGAACACCATAAATTTAAAGGTCCCATATATAGATGTGTAATTGCATCTCTATCGACAACTGAAAAACGAGTGGCAAGTGCTGTACGACAACGCTGAAGAGGAAATTAGATATCGGATGGAAAACCCTCAGTTTTTTATAAAACTATGGTTCCATCAGGTGGAAATGGATAGAACATCGATCTGGTTGATCTGGTTGATCTGGTCTTCGTTCGAATCATGGATTGTGTTCATCATATTTGAATCGAATCGGACAGCGAGAATCACCAATATGCACAAAATGTGGCTCCCAGGATGAAACGCTGTAAAATGTTAGGCTCAATCACCCAACATATGGATAAACCCGTACATTACCACCAAATTATTCATTCGGAATCGCAATCAATCTACAGAACTGTGTGCGTGTATATTAATGACATTAAACTGAAAATTTAGTACTGTTTAATTTTAATAATTCGTGTCATGACCACGTAATGTTTATGAAATAAAGGTCTTCATGGCTGTCGCCCCTGGCTAATGCCAACTGAAAAAAGAGTATCAAGTTATAAGGAATTTTATTTTCATTTATTTATTTATTTTTTGTCATCTCGCTTTTAATACGAGTACAACTATTTTGAAATGGCACTCCACGGAACAACTTTCTCATAACCTCAGCTTTCCAACGGTATGAGCTAATGGCTAATAGATTTACTTTGCTAATGTGGGGAGAACATTAGGCTTTAATGTTGCAATGCTTGTTTTTTTTATTATTTTTTTTCCAATGAAATAGAGGGTTTTTGTGAAAATTGACCGTCTTTGAAAATAGGATTTTTGGGCCGGTTTCCTCGTATTTTCACATTGATTCGAATGGTAACATTTGTAGATCGCCCCATCGCCGGTATCAACGCGTTAGACACATCAACTCACGAGTTTATAGTTTATCTGTTACGCCCGACTCTATGTGTTTTTATGGGTTAAACAAGTTAGTTGAAGTGTAAAACTCGGAACCCTTCTAACATGTATCACCCTGTATATAGTACGAGGGACCAATGGGGAGTCCTAAACTGTTTCAAACTCTGAATTCAGTCCTGTTAGTGGAAACAATCCCTTGAACGGGTTCCGGTTAAATAACCAGGAATAGAGACGATCCGCATGTCCTGCTCATCGCCCTAAGGTGCGCTCAACGACATAAACGCGTGTTCCAGTCTGCTCGCCTATTACGTCGAGCATCGTATACAAACCGAATTACACGGGATTGCGATCGGGGAACTGATACTGAGGACAAGCGGAGAGGACATCAATGCCGGAGATGGGCGGGTGTGATATCGCAAGTCCTGGAGCCTCTCAAACGCTGGAGAGCGGGGTCGGGGGTAACCAATACTAGTTGAAGTGCCTCTCGGCTGTAAACCTACACACGACGCCGACCGTCGTCTTCGACCCAGGTAGGATGCACTTCCGAAATTGCGTTTAATAACCATTCCCTATTTTCATTCAATTCTACTGAAATGAGTTGAGATGCTCGCTCAAAGTCTACCGACATGAAAAGAGTAGTAACATGAGTATTATATATGCTACCGTTAAAGTGCGAAATCAGTTAGTATATAAAATAACTAGTTAGTATATAGAATAACTACGGAGACCAGTTAAAGTGTGCAATTTCTCGAATTAGACACTTTAACTAGTTATTATATAAAAAACGGGAGGCCAGCCGTGAAAGTGTATAATAATATTATTGAGTTCAAGTATGAATGGTATTTCGTTGAGGAGTCAGTTGAGGAGTCAGAGGTTGAGTGAGGGTCATTCAGTTCAGAAAGGATCTTCTCCTATCTGCTCCTCCAATTCAATTCTGAGTTATCCTCAGTTTTGTTTGTGACCTCAACATGGCAAGTTCTTCATCAAGTGCTCTACAAGATAACGTGGATGTGGGTGACTTTAACATCAAATTCAATCAAAGACTGAACTTTGAGAAAGTGACAGCCCAAGCTCTTAGGGACTGGCAAGGATTTTTCCAGTGCCACTGCACCACGAAATGCACCTCAAACAGATGCAAGTGTGTCAAAAATAAGATTCTGTGCAACTCAAAATGCCATCAAAGCAACCCATGTTCAAATAAGTGATTTCACAATTTTTGACTTCTGGAGTGTAGGTATATTACTTACCTACCTTACTCTATTATTCAGACGAATTACATATTTGTAATGAAAATGCATGCCAATTCTTCAATCCATTCATTTCTCCTGAATAATATCATTCTAGTAGCGCCTCCCCAAGAAAAGCAGTCGATTCTACACTTCAACGATTGGTGTTTCGTTACTTTACATAATACCTAGTTATTTCATATATTCCCTAGGGAAAGCATATAGAAAACTTTGAATTATACAAACTACCTACAACCGCTCGTTATTCTATATACTAACTAGTTATTTTATACATTAACTGAATTACACACTTTAACGGTAACATATATACCATTATTTCAGGCAGTGAAACGACTAATACACTTCATGCGAGCATTATGAAAGTTGTATAAATACGATTTCTGGTGGCAAGGTGAAATAAGTTGGGCGTGGAACTTTTTTCTTTTAATGCATTTATTTCACATTAAAAAAAAAAAATATATATTTTTCTAGGAAAAATATAAATTTGCAATGGCTCCAAAAAATTTAAAATTTAGATTTTCGAAAATTTTCCTCGTTGAAATCCGTTTTGGGGCATTCTGCAACAAATCCTAGAGTTAAACACTTAAATAGGAGTTTCCATATAATTATTTTTATGTATCAAATTGTATCCATAATCATCTGTTACCTGATGTGTACCTATTTGCAATCTTAATATTGTTCAGTGTAGTTGGGCGTTGCCCGTATTGTAAATGAATAATTGAAAATAAAATAAATCTTGATTAGGCCGTCGAAACAGTACTATTGCTCCGAAAGTTAAGTAAATGATAATTTTTAGAAAATATTAGTTAGGCATCATGTAGGTAGATAGATAATTTTCCAACGATGTCCTAATTCTTGAGTTTACAGTGATTCCAAGCGAAGTTATGGCCGTTTGAATGTCTTAAGATATAAGACACGAAAAAATTTAAAAAATCAAAAACTCTAAAGCAAATTGTTTAGAAAATCAGACATTTATATATACAGGGTGTCTCGAACCTAATGGTAGAAACTTCAGTAATTTTAGAGCGCATTTCCGATGGAAAATTCCTCTTAGAGATTTTTTTTTAATTTGATATTCTAGTATTTAATATTTTATCGAGTAATTAGAATACATCAGTTAAGGGACGCTACCCCGATCAACTAGACCCCAAATGTTTCTTTTACTTTTCATGAATGGTTCATGAAGTTTCATAAACTTTGGTCCAGTACCTAGTAAGTTTCGGAGAAAAGCTCTGGACGGCAAACGGCGGACGGACGGATATATATATATATATATATATATATATATATATATATACATACATTCTAGTTTTGGATTCTACGCATCTTGAAACGTAAACCAACAAATTTAAAAACAAAACAAGACAATTGATCGATAACAAAAGTTAATTATTGAAAATAATTAACCAAAAAGCTAGTGTTACTGTTTCCTGATGTGAAAAATGTATTTTCGCTCATCACTCTTTAACCTTCAAGTTTTTTTTTCCTAAGAAAATAGTGATCATGAGATGTGTATGGCGGATCCAATACAATAAGGTAGAATCAGCGTGGTAGCTATACGAGTCTCTCTTGAACAGATGTTATTAATAAGGTCTCAAACCGGATCAGACACATCTGGAAGGATTTAAAGTAGAGCTAACGAAGATAAGATAGTCCGGAAGAGGATAGCGAACCTAACGAGCCCTGGAGGTGATATGCAAAGACGCGAACCAGGTTTAAACAGGTTTGACGCCAGACCCCCTCCCCTATTTCCAGGGATGAAAACTTCAAAGCAAACACTGTATCATGCCGTGACCTTTCAGAATCAATGAACTTCCAGGAAAGGCAGAAAACGTTAGTCCCGGCGACCGAGAAAAACAAACCCCCCCGCTCTTGAGAGCTAATTGATTTCAGAAAATATTGCGACCATAAAAGTTCTTGACGAAGAAGACGAGGTTGAGCCTCAGCACTTAGCGTCCCTTAGGGAACTGTAAAACCGCGAGAGGGAACTCGGCTGGGCAAAAATGTTTATGATCCTACAGAGGGCACGGAGCAGTAAAAACCCTCGACTGTTTGCCCTTTTGCAAGGTACGGCGAAAGGGGTAACTAAGGCCTTTTTATTCTCTCCCTGCACGGAATATGATATGCAAAGCTGCAATCACGTTTCCCGAATGGGCCGCGCGGCCGTTTCTTGGGGGTTTGCGGATTTCATCGTAGGGAAGATGAAATTACCTGGGGTAGAAAAGGGACCTGTTTTGTTTTATTTGAATTTGAACATCTTTTGTGGCTTATGGGCATTGTACCAGACTGCTACGAGGTTACTAGGATCGATATCATATTCCTTCTTCTATCTTCCTTATTTGATACCCTTCTGCAGTAAGCTAAGTGTAGCTATGTTAGAAAATGAATAGCTAGGTGAGTCCAAAATTAAAGTGGAATGAACTAATTCCAATTGTTGACTTTCGAATGGTACTTGGGGGGGGGGGGGGGGGGGGATAAAAAAAATCAACAAATATCGATGTTTCACGTAGATACATTGTGACATGGAAATGTCCTTTGGCACTGAGTAGGCGTTCCAAACGTCTTATCGAAAGAACATGACGAATGCTCACTCAGTTGATCATGAAAGAGCCCACCATTCCAATCGTCTCTTAATGACCCAGAGAGTTTCCCTATAAAATTTCAAGTTCCTAGGATGAACAGGAAAGCATTTAACTCATTCAGCTCACCAAGAAAAATCTCATAAATTTTAATCGCCTCTTAATGGCGATAGTGGTGTAGGACAATGAAGGTGATGGAAATTTAGTAGTTCTCCCTTCAAAGGGGAGAGACGATTAACCGGCTACATCAAGAGGATATCCTGAAAGCTGATAGTCCAGGAAATATCCCTATAGATGTAAAATTTGCAAGAATCGAGAAGGGAAATTACTCCTATCCGTCACAGGTTGCAATCATCTTTGCAAATTTGATTGAGGAGGATCACCTGTATGTAACAATTATTTATAATATGGTTAAATAATATATTATTAATATATTAATAATAATATAAATAAATTGAGAGTTTTCTAAGTAATAGATAACGAGTATGGTGCAAGGAAAACTACAGGAGTTTTAAGTGGGTGAATACGAGAAGCAACAAGATTTATCACTGATCGGTCAGAAGGTGGAGTACTGCAACCCGAAAAAGTGCTGAGTGATGGCAGAACGGTTCTCGAAGTGCTCAAAAGTAAACATCCAGACCAGATGATTCCCCAACCTGATACCTTCCTAGAAGTGGACCAGCTGCCACCTCTGTTGGATGTCGACATTACTGAAGCCCACATTGCAATATCAGCACATCGGCTGAGAGGCAGTGCTGGACCCAGTGGCACGGATGCTGAGCAATGGAGGAGTATGTACTACTAGCAAGAAGAGGAGTAGCCCTCGACAAACGACCAGGAGTTCGTCCTATCGGTATCGGCGAGGTACTTCAACGTGTCTGTGCAAAGACAATGGCCTTTTTGACCAGCGAAGACCTTCAGGAAGAATGCGGAGCCGACCAGCTAGGAGCAGGCACTAGCTCTGGTATTGAAGGGGCAATACATGCTGTTTCTGAGATGTTTGATGAAGGAGAACAGGTGGGTCTGCTTCTCATTGACGCATCTAATGCATTCAACTCAATAAGTAGGCCACTCACAATCTGGAACTCGAGGATTTTATGGCCTCGGTGCTCAAGGTTCCTTTTTAACACATATCGCGGCTACCCCCAAACCCTTTTTCGGCAGAGCGATTCAGTCCTACTCAGCCGTGAAGGCACCACCCAAGGCGATCCAATGGGAATGTTTATGTATGCCGTTGGAACGCTGCCACTAATCCGCAAGCTCCGTGCACACAACAGTAACGTGAGGCAAAACTGGTATGCAGACGACTCGGCATGCATTGGCAAACTTCCTGACATACGACGTTGGCTCGCAGAACTAGAAGCTGAAGGACCTAAATGTGGTTACATCCCAGAGCCAAACAAAAGCTTCCTAGTTATAAAACCTGGTATGGAAGAACAAGCAAGAGATCTATTTGGTGGGCTAAACCTGACGATCGTTCATTCCCACAAATTCTTGGGTGGCTATGTCGGGCCAGCGCTTTCTCGCCAAGAGTTTGTAAGAGAAAAAGTTAGTAGCTGGAGTGAAAACCTAACAAGACTAGCAGAAGCAGCAAAAAGGAGTCCACAGGCAGCCTATACTGCATTCACTAAGTCTCTTCAAAGGGAATGGGCATTCACCCAAAGAGTGATTCCAAGCTGTGAGAACGAATACATTCCTCTGCAGGATACGATACGACAAAAGTTCATCGGAGCAGTATTGGGTAGAGACCTGGGAGAGCATTTTCACAACCTGTTAGAGCTACCAGCCAAAGTAGGGGGCCTTGCTGTAAACAACCCAGTGAGGTCTGCATCAAATGACTTCCCTATCTCCAGAAGAGCCACAAGCCTTTTAGTTGAGTGTATAAAAGGAGGTTCAGAGCTAGACATGCACAGGCACTGTGAACAAGTCAGGTCAGTCCTCAACGAAGAAAGATCTTTGCGGAAGGCAGCAGATGCGGTCAGAGGGGAAGAAGTGCTCAACGAGCTACCCCCAAAACACCAGCGTGCCATCCGAAGATCCAAAGATGCTTCCCAATGGCTCACAGTTATACCACTGGTTGCAGATAATTTTGATTTGTCCAAATCACAGTTTCAGGATGCACTGTCAGTGCGGTACGGATTTGAACCTTATGGCTTGCCGGTCTCCTGCGATGGATGTGGAGAGCCAATGGATCTTAATCACGCCCTTAATTGTAAAAAGGGAGGGTTAGTAAAACGAGGACACGACAATGTCAGGGATGAATGTGCCCTCATGGCTAACCTTGCGTGGGGCGGCGTCACGACCGAGCCAGTTCTACGCGACAATGACGAGGGGATGCCAGCTCTAGTTGCCGATATAAAAGTTCATGGCGTGTGGGACAGCGAGAGACCGGCGTTTTTTGATACTCGCATCATAAATGCTGACGCCGTCTCTTACTCGTCCCAAGAATGGCCAACCATCTCGCAAAACGCAGCTCACAATAAGCATACAAAGTACAACCGAGCAGCTGAAGACCTTAGAGGATCCTTCACGCCTTTGATATGTTCGTGCGACGGAGCTCTACACCGTGAATATGATAGGTTTTTGAATAGGATGGCGGCTGTCCTTGCGGACAAGTGGTCTCGCCCGTATTCACAAATTTGTTCTTGGGTGAGGGTGAAAACCCAGTTCTCTATCATCCGAGCAGTGAACCTTCGGCTCAGAGGAACAAGGAGGGCAATAAGGAGCCTGAGCTTGGAGGATGGGGCAGCTACTCTACTACTGACGGAGTAGCCCAACAAGATTGTTTAGAGGGAAGGTCGGAATCACATCTAAACCGAGAAGAAAAGCCAACAGCCGCATTTATAAACTCTTCCAAAATCCCCATTTTTAGAACATTTCCATCAATTTAAAATACATTAATCAATTACTAGACAGGAGTTGCATTTCCCTAGAAACCTGTTGGTTGTAAATGAAAATCATCATAAAACGTGGAAACATTCTGGGTAACGGAACGGGTAACAGAATTTTTAAATAACCCCAGCAGTAAGACATTCATTTAAAAATGTTCGTAGACGAAAAACATCTATTTGACTCAACTGAAAGTTTTTTACTATGCACTAGTTACTATGATTTATCATTCATCAGCGATTGAAGTGATTCATTTGCGATTGAAATCGTTCATCAATCAATAATTCATTTGAAATCATCATGTTTATTGGACATTTTTCATTTGTTCGAAAGTTCATGACGCGTCCAAATTCTGAAATGAGTTTTTATTGATGGGCTGACAGGTATTGAAGTTGAGATTAAGTGAGGACTCCTCACACCATACCACTCGTTCCTCTCTATACCTTCGGAGGGTAAACTGTGGCTGGTAAGCGGGCTCAATTTGGATGCTGGCACAACACACAACTATTAACAATATTGACAATTCGGATCTTAAACGTAAGGACGTGGCAAATCTTCTTATTCTGATCAGCCTTCATCTTTTTTTGCTATTCAATAAGGTTAAGTGCTCTTACAACCTTCGTAGAACTTTCTGTATGGAAAGAGGAAGATTTTGTAGTAGTGGGAGGAAGGCCGGAATAAGAGGGGAAATAGGCTGCAGCCCTATAGGATAGAGAGGTTACGAGGAAGGCTCCGGGATCTGATTGGAAACCGATCGGGATCGGCGATCGTCGGTTAAAAGGATTACACTGGAAAGACTGGGAGGTCCAATTACAGAACGTGGTATTACGAGCTATCAGCTGGTGCGTTCCCTCTGCGATCGAATCTCTCAAACCGCAGGGCGAAACGGCCTGTGCCAGGTACTCTGTTTTATAAAGACACGCTCTCGATCTCAATATCACGCTATCGATCTCAGGGTAATCCAAGAGGACAGTTGAGGTTAGCTGTTATAATCCTTCACATTGTGTTTCACTACACTGGACAAGGAACACGTATTGTGTTATTATGGTATCTTTGTTTCAGATTGTTCGTTCTAGATCCAGGTACTCTGGTTTATAAAGACACATTCTGAGTGTCAATATGTTGCTTTCGATCTCAGGGTAATCCAAGAGGACTTCAGATTGTCCATTTCAGAGTTAGGTAGCCTGTTTTATAAACACACATTCCGGACTTTAAAATATTGCTATCGTTCTCAGAGCAATCCGAAAAGACAGGGAGCTAGCAGTTATATGATTCTTCGCATTGTGTTTTTCAAACGTGGTCATTCTATTTCGAATGGTCGATTTAAGTGCCTCATAGGCGATAGTATGAAAACTCATTCTGGATTTCAATATAACGCTATCGATCAGGGTTGTCCAAAAGTTCGGGAAGGATAGATCTTACGATACTCCTCACAGTTTTTAAAATATTGGAGATCTAGCACCCATTACATTACGAACTAAATAACTCGCAACGAAGTTGTGTATCAAGTACAGATTCTGTTATAAGTTTAATCATATTTATTTATTTTATATTAAATGGACGAGCACATTAAACAATTGATCATTATTATATTCTCCAACTGATTTTATCATGTACATGTTCAAGTGCGGAAGCTATAACCAACTTGGCAGGAGTTATTTATCCTATACTTAACATTATCTCAAAATCACATTCACTTACTCCTTCCATCACCTCATCATGCTCATAACTGGTGACCAGACGAGAATGATTAACGCTTAATCCAAAAGAAATTTGACTGAACATTCAAGCTTCTAAGGTCGCTCCATATATCAGCTTTCTGAGGAGACAGTTTCAGAGGTGGCGCTGACGTACACCCGCCCTGTAGTTACGGCGGCTGTCGACACTCGAAGCCGTCACTCGAGATCATGTTCCGTTCCTTCCCTGTAATTATTGGCGTCGCGAGATCGATCGACCCCGAGATTACGAAAGAACCAGACGCTCTCCAACGAACGACGGCTAACTGACGAGCTAATTCCTTAAAATTAGGCCGCACTTCGCACATTTAATTAACCCTACCTCTGAAACAAGGAAGATGCACACAATGAACTCAGTCAGTGTAATCTAAGCCACATCATCACGGAAATCCTAGATACAGTGTATCAAATGAACATTCGAGGTCAACTTGTGCGGTTTTTGAGGACGAGGGCTCACGTTGGAATGCTTGGGAACGAATTTGTGCACTATATGGATAACGCATCTCAGCAGAATGGACTCCAGAAGGGAGCGCCGGATGATATAATGCTTTTCTTGGTCAATAGTGGACAGATTTTGATAATTCTTGCGGCAATCCACTGGCTTTGAGTTTCCCATAGGATCGTTCCTCAGAAATTTTCAAATTCCTAAATTTTCAAATTTAGATACCATTTAACAATTTTACTTTCAAATTTCGAGGTATGTGGGACCTAGAGGTTTAGAAAATAGGACGAACGTTGCAAGAATCATTGGCTGAGAAAAGTTTAATAAACCGTTTGGTCGCATTTTGAATTTGGAGGGAGCTTTGAGCCGTTTTCTGGATCGGATAGAGTCCACGCGTCTACCGATAGGTATCACTACATTCTAGTTAGGTACTAACCTTTTTTGCTCTTATGGTTGGAAAAGCGCCAGTCGGTCTGCTTTAGGAGACCTTACAGCACCCCCTTACCGTAGGTAGGTATACTTTACACATTCATTCATGTCCATGTGTGCAGAGATCTGGAATTACAATGGCATCAGCTATACAATGACACCAATTGATCTCTCGGATTTTCGTGAAAATATGGTTCTCACAGTTCGAACTTAGTAGACCGGAGATGAGGAGACTCGAATCGTTTCTTACATTCCTACCAACCACGGTCTTTGTGGTGTATCCCTGCACCGAATTGGAGTCGTTAATTTTTCGTAGTGTGAACACTGCTGCGTGGAAGAGGAGATTTTGAAACATATCTTCATGTTATATCCAAAACCCTGTCAAGCAAGAAACGACATGTTCAGACATTAGATCTTGATTTAGACATCATTTTGACAATCCCTTCAATTTTGAACAAATCATTCATTCCAGATCAATGCATGTTTACAGATAACATTGTGAGTTTGTTAACAAAGTAAATGTTAAAGTTTAATTTTCCTTCGAGGTGCTCTGAATATGTTATCCAATTTCAATGTATGGTGAAAGACTGAATAATGATACAGGAATTGTTTTGTATGAATAAACGCTTCAAGGCTACGGTTTCTGGCTAACGCAAAAAAAAAAAAAAAAAAAAAAAAAAAAAAAAAAAAAAAAACTCAGTAATTCAAGCAAAGCTTGAAATCCAAAAAAGTCTTCACACTTCCTTCCCAACTTGGATTCAATAGCCTCAGATATTAATAGTTAAGATGCTAAAATTAATTAAAATCAGTTTTGGAACATTTTACGAGTCTCGCACTTCAGCAGCGTTGGTTGATATCATGGGCCAAGCTTTGTTCTGATGGACGAGATTTTGGAAATAACAGAATTGTCTTATCTACTTCTCAAACATCAACATTAAGGCATAAAAAGAGGGATACGTCACTTATATTCCGTTACATACTCGTATTAATATTAACAAAAATATATCATGCGAATCCAGACGATATAGCTCTGCTCAAAGTTGATAGGTAAATAGCCCTAAAGAAATCTGTGGACACGGCTACAAACGGCTAAAAATTGTTAAATTTATATTTTTTGGTAGAATATTGCTCAAATAAAGTTTATTAACTATAAAATATAACATTCAAAAACGTATGTACAAAATTTTGCTGAAAAATGTACTTAAAACTTGCTAAAAAATCGATAAAAACTGTTTAAAAAAACTACAAATTCAAAATCTCTACTTGAATAAGGGATTATTATTTAGAATACGTTTTTTGGCATCAAAATAAGAGTTAACAATTTCCTTGCACTCCAATAGCTCAAATTTCAAAACAATTTAAAGTTATAAAACGATAATTTATGAAAATTCGCCCATACGATCATGCTGCATGACAGGAACTTTTTTCTATCGATATTGAATTGATCTGTTTTAGTATGATATTGGTATGTTGATTTCGAAAATGCCTGAATTTTCAGAGGAAGCATTTCAAACTGAGGGAACACATTATTCAGAAACCCAGTTTAGTGAGACTTCACTGATCACAATCTAAGTGTTCTTCGTTCATTCCAAGATTAAATTAGTTGTCTGATTAGCTCTCTAGAGTTTATAGCTGTTGTAGCACGAGCATCTTCGGCGCATAAACGTCAAGAGAATATCACGACTATAACAACGTTCCAAGTTACCAGCGAACGTAATTACACGCTAAACCGGTCCTGCGTTTCTTAATCACAACAAGTTACGATCACCGGGGAACACGGCGCAACAACAATGTCTAAACTGTCACAGATTGGTTGCCTCGACAATGAGATGGGAAGTTTTGTCTCCATCTGATTCCCGTGGACTGCATATTGATTGTTAACTAAGTCCGCCAACTGTGGGCCAAACAACTTGGGGCAGGAGCGCGGGGTTGAGCCAAAGTCGGCCAACTAAGGATTAATTGCAGGTTTGGAGCGAAATCAAATCCAAGGACGGGGAAATGAGGGCGGTGAGGCGGGGTGGAGTTGCCACCTGACTTCACCGATGCCAACTTTCCGCAGGAGAAGCAACAAGTTGGAGGGCAACAGAAGAAACGCCGGACTCCTAAAAGGGGCGTAACTGACAAACGTGACTGAGTTATTCTCAGAACCGCTTGGTTCAAGAACTTCGTACCCACAGTATCGAGCCAGGCTCACAAGCTACAATAAACCGTAGCGATTTATCGTAACGATCGAAATGTACTGATTTATTGAAGTGCATAAACAGGACTTTTCACAGTGCTAAGAGCGTATGGGGTGTACTTCAGTCCTGTCCCCCATTTTCAAAACGAGATTTCTCCACTTCAAACCATCGCTTTCTAACTTTAACAATATGATTTGGAATCGTTAGAGCCCCCACTTTCTCATCATTGACTTTTGAAACATCCTAAAATCAATTCACATTACTCAATTGTGGTTTAAAAAAGTTGGGGGGTAGCACTAAAGTTTTTGCCTAGTAAAAAACTTTAGATCTACCCCCCCCCCCCTCCCTTAACTAACTAATTGGCGGTAAACACCTGCGGTAACTATAGCACATGTGAATAATGACACAGATACTCACTTTGATCGAAATTTGTGAGGTTTAAGTCCAATAAAAGAGTAAAATTAGTAATCACTGAGGGAGTTATTAGACTCGTCCCCGTCAAGCAATTAGTCAATCACTGTTGGACTCGACCCTGTTCGATTTCTGGAGAGTCTGGGGTATTTCCTATGCTCTGAATTTGGAGGTCTTGACGCTCGCTAGCTCACATCTCAAACATGAAACAATATTCGAAATAAATCCTCTTGATAATATATAGAGCGATTGGAGAAACTTAATACGTCATCACCCCTGTCGTTCTTCCACGAGGTTTCGGAGACAACCATCATATTCTTGGATGTTGAGGTAGAAGTCAAAGACCGGGGCTTTTCACCAAAGGTTCATGTGAATTCCTTCCCCTCCAATCTCAAAGTGATAAGGCCCTTCAGGAGGATTTAATAATATTTTGATATCTATTTATTTAAAAAATCGCATTTATGTAGTTATTTTGTCAATGTTTCTGAAGAAATCTTGTGTTCTGTCGCTCAGAACCAGTTGTAGGAAACTTCCAACCCTTCCGAAGTCCATTGATGAGTTGTTGTCTACTCTTCCTACAATGAATATCCACACTGCCAAAGGAGATTACTTCTTGTTAGTGGTGAATGAAACGTACAAGGTGAAAATGAAACTTTCATTCACCTCAACCCCACATTTTTAGTTACGTAGATGGTTTAATAGCTTTTCAAACCGAAATCTACATTAAGACCTATGACATTGACCAACATACCTACTCCCAAGAGTAAAAAAAAAAAAAAAAAAAAAAAAAAAAAAAAAAAAAAAAAAAAAAAAAAAAACTTACCAATTTGCGAAAAGGGTCAGTGTTAAATTTGGGGGATTTTTGAGCAATGAAATTGAGACGTGAACTTTACGACGGATTTTTTATTTTGTGATTATTGTGATTTTAATACTTGGTGATTGTGATACTTTGATTTGGGTTTTAAGTACTCAATTGTTCAATTAAGGGCTTAGTCCTATAAAGAGTTCATTTTTCTTCAAAACTAACCAACACCTGGCCGGGAAGCAATTGAGTAACGGGAAGGAATCGCCGATTGCACGGCGGAAGGAATTGAGTAACCGGAAGGAATCGCCAATACTTTGAGGGGAAGGAATCGCCATGCTTTTTGGAGGTTGGGAAGGAATCGCCGGTCCCCGTCCAAACCTACTTCGACGGAAGATCATTACAGCTCATATTCCATATGTGGCCAAAACCAGAACGCAGGAAAGAAAAGGACCCTTCCTGGTCAACACATTCTATCCTGGTGTACAGCGTATCAACAAAATACTGCAAGAATTACACCCAATATTATGTAACAGTCCTCTAACACGAGAGGTATTCTTTGATACGCTGTACCTGTATTATAAGAAACCACGAAATTTTGGCAACATGCTCTCACACAAATCTGATTGTCCACTAGCCGAACCATCACTTGGGTTACTGAGTCCCCATCATCCTCGCTACCAGCAGTGTGATCTTATATCACCGGAAGTCCAAATTTTCTCCCCCAATAAGCCACTAACCTACCAAGTTGGAGGCACAGCTTACTGCCAGAGTAAACTGTGCATGTATCAACTACTCTGCACTCAATGCGATGGTTGTTATGTAGGCAAAGCCACACAATTAAATGAGCGGATGAACAATCATCGCTTCACAACCAACAGAGGGGGAGATCAGCCTGTTAATCGCCATGCAGCCCTACATGGACTAAATTTCAATTAGTGCTACAGAGTCCGTCTACTGGAACGTCTGCAAGGGGAAAATCCACTTCTCCTCCATTACACTGAACACGCCGCATCTGGGTTCTGGGTAGCCTCAGTCCACCTGTACTGAACGTACGGGGCTGATTCCCCCAAACAGCCAATTCGTTTTTTTAATTAATCCATTTCAGGCCTCTCATTCAATTTCAATCTGTGACTCAAAAATCTAAACCATCCCACCATTATTATTTATATTTTATCTTATTCTAAAATTTTCCCTCATTTGCTCATATCGTACCTCCGGGAAAGTAGTGACGTTTACCGGCGTGACCATCATGGAGACGGCATCATGGACACTCCACTGCATTAATCAACATCTACTCGAATATCGTGTAAAATGAGTTTCATCCAGATCCCAATCTTGATAATGCAAAATGTGTAACGTCGATAAAAATTTTGAAATTTCTTTGTGAATAGTTTGTGCCCGATTTAAGTAAATTTATATATTTGCGTCAATTGAAAAAAAAAGAAAAAGTTTTTGACATCAGGGTTGATTTGTTTGTTCATATCTTAGAAAATCTCATCGGGGGAGGGGGGGGGGGGACTTAATTACATCTAGCGTATGGTCGGAGTGGACACAATTTTTTTTCTTTTATAGGAAATTTTACGCAGCTTACGAATATTACCCCTTGGCCCAACACCTAAAATGGCTCCTTAATGCAGTTTTCTTAAAAAGAAAAAAAAAAAACTCTCAAAACACCGTTTTTGTTATACATATTTTTCGATTTTGATTGTAGAGCTTTTTATCCCACATAATGCGTAAATCATGTAGGAATATATTGTACTTTTCACAGGAATGACGGATCTAAACACTCAGACCAATGGGATTCGTCGGCCTTTGTGTAGTGGAAGTGGAATGACATGTTCAGCAACCGTTATTATGGCTGGCCGCTTTGCATAAAGCAGTCTCCTACGGAACGCTGTGCATTCAAACCACGTCGCCCATTCTCATGATGGGCGCCTGGTGGAGATGCGTAATCTCGACGTCGGAATCAATGTTATCTCCCGAGAAGATGCAGACAGGAACGAAGTGACGTTATTATTGATTGTATATACATCGAGGGTTCATAATCGATTCAGTACATCGACAGTTTGACTTACCTTCCGTGCAGGGGGCCGACGCTTCCGGCATCGTACGCGGAGCTGGCGGTGATGGCAGAGTCGGGAATGTCTCCGGACTCCATTCCCAGCGGCCACCCGCATCGCACTGCAACAAGAAAACAAAGAGTGGGGGAATTAAATACCTTTTTTACCGTTCCCGCGGTTCATCCTGCAAATAAAAGAAAATGAAGCGACACGCAGGTTTATAATGGGGGAACGCGGGCAGACTGGTGATGAACAAATGACAAAAAAGCGGAGGGTGGAAAAGACGCGGGGAGCGATGAATTGCAAGAAACACGAGTGGATCTCCAAGCCATCACTCGAAAACTCGAAGCTTCAAGCCTTGAATCCCTGAACCTCCCTGCACATTTCGTCATAGGTGGGACGAAATTCGAAAAATCGATTATTTTTTATGTTCAACTAATGACCCGTTCTTACTTATAAATAGTGGAAGATGCTATTGGAAAGCTATTAATCCAACAGCAATGAAATTCGCTTCATGAATAGTTTGGTGGTCTGGATACTCGTAAGCTCACATTTCAAAAACACATAACATCAAGTAGTCAATTCCTTAGCAAAATACAGATTAGTTAGATGAATAGATCAAAATAACGTTTTAAAATATGACTAAAAGTAATGACGTTTGAAAATATGACTAAAAGTAATGACGTTTGAAAATATGTTTCGGAGTTGAATTCAAATGCAAAACAATGTCTTCCCGATCCTGTGATCGAACTCGAGTCCCTCGACATAGCGATCCGTAATGCTAACTCCTCGACTATCAAGGACTACAGCACATTGTGAACAATTATAGAACTTCACTACTCATTAGGGAGCTTATTTCCATTTCCGTCTGGAGACTAGCTTCTGCAAGTAAGTCACATCCACCAGACGGCGACGAGTTATGGGTGACGATGTATCATCTGTTGTCCGAATTCGTTCAAACTATAGTGGTTGTTGGGTCCAGGGTGATGCCCTTTGTATTTTAACGCGTTCCCTTGAATAATAGGTAACTACCGTCAACTCATACAACTTTGTGCACCCCGTTCAACATTGTGCCAATCTCGTTTTTTGAACCTTATGCTCTCTAACGGTACCAAACTTGAAGTTATTAGTTCGAAACAATTCCCACGAGCAGCGGGATGGTAGAAGAGGATGCCGACGCTTCCACAAGTCTTCCCTGAGGATTTCAGTGCCGGCAAGGTAGGTAGCTCTTTCTCTAGTCCACTAAAAGGGAATTGTTCAGTTTGTGCTGGGAGTCTCCTTTGGATGAGTATGCTGCGGATTTCTGAATAGTCTGGTAAGTTCATATTTTCATCCCTATACTGTCAGCTACCAATTACAGTATTTGGTGTTATCAGAAGTTTGTTTGTTTCTATGATATGACCAGATATGTTAGAAACGGGAACTTAGGGGTACAACTTTGTGCCACCGTTTTTTTATTATTTCTGCAATAAAATTTAATGCTTTCTCGTTGTATTTTTACAGAAAATGGGTGCTCAGAATCGGAGAAAGGTGGCTGGACGAGTTGAAGATTTGTTGGGATATTTTTGTATGAATTGTTAAGATTTTATAATAAAAACGAACAGAAAGTTGCCTTGCATTGATTTTTATATTCACCTTGTTTAAAAAATCAAAAAACACTAAAAATTCCGAGGGCAAATTTTTTTTTTTGTATTACGTTGCAAAGTCAACATGCTGATTAACAAGATTCAGACCGCCACAACGAGCCACATTAGGTTTTTCATTTCATTATAGGCTAAAAAAGATGGTGGCTCAAAGTTGCACCTTCCTAGGGTAATGAATGTGCCACGAATAAATAGTTCCCATTCTATTCGCTGAACAGATGGAATTTTTTCCTTAGCGACATTTGATCACTGAGATGTGTAAGTATCTTGGGTAAACACTTCAACGAGATACGACGACAAATGAAGTTCTGACGCTCAAAAAACCAAAAAAGTGGCACAAAGTTGTATGAGTTGACGGTATTGCGCATGCGCAAAACCAATATTGGATGACACTCCGACAATAAAGAATCGATTTTGATGAAATTTTCAATTATTCTGTGGGTTAATCATTAGATAATTTCCGTACATGTTAACATGAATTATAGCCCTAATTGACATTCTAGTGTGTACACATGAATTAGATACTGTTATATTTTGCATTCAATCATTTCGACTCGGTCGTTGTTCTTCAACTAATTCAATACGTCCACGTTTCAATGTGTGCCCACCCATAGCTATACAGCCCACCCAACTTGGTAGTCGTTTTTTCAGCTGCAACGCGCCGGGAAATCCGCCAGTATAATTATATAATAGAAGTAAATAAAGTCGTTTGAGATTACGTAGAAAAGCTAAACGAGGCTAGGTACCTAAAGGCTATTGATGGGCTGAAATATTATAAGATCATGAGAATGATTATTACTGTTTTTTAAGGAGTTTCGAAATAGGACTAGTGCTCTCATGTTGTTATTCATAGGGATAAATTCAATGAATCGAATGAGAACATCCGGGTCGCTATACGTTCATTCGTTCGCTCTCCCTAAGGACTAGAACTATGGCAGGAAAAATGAACGTCAACATTTACAAGAGTGCTTTATAAGTAACGATCATCGCACCAGCTGATATGATTCATATGGAATTCTCTCTTCAAGAAATCATGTTTATAATAACTTTTATTGCCAATAGGTAGGTTCTTTATTTCATTCTATTAATAAATTTTCAGATGGTGAATGCATTCATTAATATCTAGAAAAGCGATAGGAGTAGAAGGTCTATCTAATACTTATAATAATTTGCAGCAGTTTTTACTATTTATCTGCATTTATCAGTGCAATATTACGTTGAGCAATTTCGTTTCAACTCTCAGGGCCGTTTCATAACAGACTTACTTCTTTTGACCACCCTTGAGAATTCTCATTCCACTTCAATGGTAAGATATCGTCATATTGTTAATGTGAGTGAGTTATGTTCGCAGGAGCGGAGCGAGATCAACGACCCCGCTTTTCAAATGGCCAGACGAGAAGAGGAATCAGCACAGTTGCATCACTGCATTAGAAACGGAAGGGGAAGAAAGTCAATTAAAATCCGTCGGAGATAAATATTATTGGAGTAAATTTAATTTAGATGAGCCCTATTAGGAGATGGCATGTCGTCGGTTGCTCTCCAGATGCAGAACGGACCGGTCTCGGAGGTCTGGAAACCGCTTCAACCTCCTCGAGACCTTGTCGACCGGATGACTCGTCGAGTATGGGCGGTTCATATCCAATCCACACTTCCTCAATATTTAATCAATATTAGCATTTAATTTTGTCGAGTTTACACGCTGATACCTCCCCTTCGATTGTGCAACCCAACTTTCATGTGTAGGAAACTCAAACAAAATGATACGATAATAGAAAACACGCCCGTGAAGACCTCTCTGCTAAGGAAGTATAGATTCTTCATTTATTATAACATGGATATATCAAGTTATTTCTTATATTTAACTTTATAAATTTAAAACATGATGCAGCGGTCCTTCTCAGTAAAGACATCACCATAAAAGAATTAGCATAGTGGGTAGTCACTATGCCACTTTCTGTGATGTTGCTACTTGAACAGTTATAATTGAAGCCTTGTAGTTATAGTTGCTTTGACGTGAAACAACAATAAAATGATTCATTCTCTTGCCTACATTGAACTTGTTCATACATACGATTAATATTAATCCCTTAAATAGCTACAATTTTCTCGGAACTTCACATGGTGTCAGGTTACAACAAACCTACGATGCCCAAAACTCCTAGAATAACAAAGAAAAGACAAACATTGCCGAATTCTTCTTAAGTTCATTAGGAGGGTCCCGAAGCAGGACTTCGGAACAATTGTTTCTTCTATCCAGGCAAACCCCCAGAATTATTTTCATTTGTAGAAAGTGATTGGGAGTACTGGCTTCGCCGATTCGATCGATGTCGCAACACTTCAGGGCTCTCTGAATTTGACGAGTCAAAACAAATTGACTGTTTGCTACTAACGATGGGTCCTAAGGCCGAAATAATTTACTCAACATTTACGCCTCATACACTTTGGTGAAAAACGAATTCAATGAGTATTTCTCGGAAAAAATCAATGTAATATATGAACGGGCGAAATTCATTAAACGTTGTCAATTAGACGGCGAATCCGCCTCAGATTTCATTACTAATCTCTACGAACTCAGCAGAAGCTGCAAGTACCGCGATTTTGCCTACGAACCTATTAGAGATCGTATAGCTGTTGGCATCCGGGACGGACAACTACCACTAAATCCACAAATGGACGAGTCTTTAACTTAAAAAAATCAATTGCAATCTGAATTTCAAACCAACTCCAAAATTCCAATGCTTTCGATGCGGTGAGTCCGACCCTCACAAAGTAGACAACTGCAAAGCAGAGTATGCAACTTGCACATTCTGTAAGCGTAAAGGACATTTCTCCAAGGCCTGCTTGAAGAAGAAGAAAAGTGTTCATGGAATATCATTAGATGATGATACACCAAATTCAGAGGACAAACAATATTCTATTAGCACTATTTAGCTAGAAAATATCAGTAGGGATCTTACAAATAGGGTGCCAGCTTACCGCATTGCACTCAAAGTTGAAGACAAACCATTCAAATTTAAAATCGACACCGCTGCTGACATATATCATGCATACCAAACTATCAATTTATCTCTTTGAATAAATCTCTAGGTGAGTTGAAAGATTTTTCTGGTAATATCGTTCACGCAGGTTGAGGCAAACTTAGATGCGCTGGTTCGTTCGTCGGAGAGCTTCAATTAGGGGCAGTAGTTATGGTCTCAGTGAACCCCTTTTAGGTAGACCAGCTATTGAATCAATAAAACTTATCAATTAAAGGTCAGAATGTATTGTCAGTGTCAAGTCATGTGATGTGGAAACTCCTGTTCCCGTTGAACAAAGCAGGCATTTCAGATCAGTATTTTCAAATGTACCTGGGAGAATGTCAGGACCACCATATTCAATTAAAATCAGACCTGGTGTAGCCTCTTATGCTATTACTTCTCCGAGATGAGTACCTTTGCCACTATTTAATCAACTTAAATTAGAACTGGACGGTACGGTTTCCAACTGCAGCATTTCTAAGGTTAATGAAGCTGAGTGGTGTGCTCCTTTAATCGTTGCCACAAAAACGTTGGGTGCTATTCAAGTCAGTGGTGGTTAGTGGTTACACAGAACTGAATAAATGTATGGTACGAGAGCGATTGATTTTACCAACGGCGAAAGAAAGTTAAGATAAGGTACGCCATGGAATTTTTTTTTCGAAGTTGGATGTGATAATGGATTTTTGGCAAATGTATTCTCTAACCTAATTTGTGTGATCTGTGTTTTTCCTACATGCTAACTTTACTTGTACATACAAATATACATATACCAACAATGGGATGAGTTTAAACATAAATTTTAGTATGCGTCAGAACTTCTGGCAGAAGGTGTGCTCAATCGTGCTGTATTGTTTGTAGTTAGGAGGGTTTACTCATACTTATACTTTTGCCTTTTGTATAAATAAACGTGTTTCTCCATCTTCTCTCTGGGCCAAGAATAATAGAATGAAACGAAAGCCTGATCGTTGGTTAAGGAAGGTCTAATTTCGTCCTTCTAACACATATCTGCATAATCCCCACTACTTTTCACTAGCTAAGTTTTTATTATATTTAGGTTATCATCAGTAACAGTTTAAGATCTTCAGCTTTTCCACTCATACGTATGCAAAACCGTCAAAACCCACTCAACGATGGTACCTACTGCTCTACATAATATCATGTATTGTTATTTAAACTGAGTCTCACAACTAAATCCCATCCACGCGAAATACAATTCCCACCATCAGTGATATAAATTAAATGAAAATAATTTTACCATCAGGGATAATACCTTCCCACTGTTACAAAAACACTCGGATTTCGGGCCTTAACAAAATTAAAATGAAGAGATTAAACGTTCAACGATAATTCATTTTCGAGTTCCGTGAGAGAGGGGTCACGAGCAGGCATTAAAATCACGTATTTTATTAACTTGAAAGGGAAAACACGGACAAATTAGAGGCGCTTGCTGGAACAGCATTATTTATGTTTAGTGGCTTAATTAGGTTCGAGAGTAAAAACCTCAGACGTAAAATGGGTAAAAAGGCAGGTGGAGTGGAGTTGATTAACTGGTAGAACCGGTGAATTAGTTAGTTTCGTGAATATGTTGTTTAAATCTTGACTAATTTCTCCACTTCTAAAACTATATGGAGATAGGCAAATATAAGTACTTGAATAGGATACTTTGCGGTTATAGATGTACATTTGGCTAATCTAATTGACCCTTTTCTCAAAATAATGGAACCCTCCCTAAAATAAGAATGCCAATGGCGAGGAAATGTGGAATGTACTTAGTTGCCGCAGACGACCATGTTCCACAAAATGTTCGAACTATACAGAGGTGCCACCAAAAATACATCTAATTTTGGGTGTATCGCGAGTCTACCTGCATAAAAGTCATGCAGCATGATCGTATAAGCGAATTGCCGTAGATTAACGTATTATATATTATGTAACTTTGTTTCGAAATTTGAGTACTTTGAGTGCAAAGAAATCAATTGTTAACCACAAATTAGTGGCAACTAAACTCGTTCTAAATCATATTCCACGATTCAAAACAGGTTTCGTTTATGTTTAACCATTTTTCAGTTTTTTCAATAGAGTTTTCAGCAAATATCGGTTAATTTATATTTTAGTAATGTTTTAGTCAAAATAAGTTCTTCACCGTTGATCTAGAACACTAGAAAAAATTATCCACAAATATATGGTTCAAAATGTACTTTGAGCGTGATAAGGCGTCGCCACAGATGGATAGACATAGAGCTAAAATTAATCAGCAAGCCATGAAATGCAAAAAGCAAGTGAATGTTTGGACTTCGGAAGACGAGATTTTTTTCGGCTTCTCGCTTTAAAGCTTTTCTATCTTCGGGAGTGAGGGAGCAAAAGGTTTACCTATTTTCCGAATTTAACTCTAAGCATAAACTTTTCGCATTTACCAATGACTTGAAGAAGGTAGAACGGAAGACTGGTGGCAGGCAATATGACGCAACTTTTAGGTTTGCCCTGAAAACAACGGTCCTGATAGACGTCTCCAATTTTCAGAGAACTGTCAAGAGAGTAATCATCCTCGAGAGAATCTCAACTTAAATCGCTTCGCCGTACACCTGGTAGCTCTCAGACTCGTGAAAGGTGAAGCTTTAATAGCACTTTTACGAGTGAAAGCACTAAAACGATTCCCCCCTCATCGGATCGGTTCAAAGTCCATCTTAACTTGGTATTACAGCGCGTTTGTTCTCATCATCTGATCATCTTCCTTCGGATACCGCTTTTTCACGTCATAAAACAGGTCATTACCAAAGCAGGATTCAGACTTATACACAGTTACCTGTATATTTCCAACTGATGACAGCAAATTAGATCACATTAGGTACAGGTTAGAAAAAATTATTGGTCATATTTTCTCATTTAATTTGACACAATTGTATTAAAATTAGTACATCAACTCAATATGTGACTGGATTGCAAAAAGAACGTCAGCAATCCATTATTTTATTTCTTCTTAATTTGTTGATGTTGAAATTTTGTAGCAGTTCTTAAGGAAATATATATAAAGATGAGTTAATCTTGTTTCTTCCTTTCGTTTATCATTTTCAATAATGAACCTTTGTAATCGACCGGGAAGTATCAAATTTTCAACCCCCCTCAAAATTTGTTGGTGTACATTTCAAGTTGTCTAGAATCTAAAAATCGAATTTAAAAAAAAATCCGTCCGCCCGCCGGCCGTCCAGAACATTCCTTCAAAACTACTTGACCAATGTTTATGAGATTTGGCTAAATATCGTACATCAGCCAGGGATGTGCCAACAACAGCGGCATCGGTACTGATCAACCCTGAAGTGTAGTAATGAAGGGCTGACATATTGAAAAATCGAGATATTGCAAGGTAACGGTAATGTCTTAATCGTTGTCATTTACGTATTTTATTTTATTTTATTTATTTATTTATTTATTTGGCAAAACATATTTTTTATAAAAATATTAAATAACAGTAGTACTTGACAATAGTAGTACCTAATAAACAGATAAAACAAGATACTTATATAAAAAAAGTGAACATTTTTCAAAAACACTAATTTGAAACTAATTTAATCAAGTAAGAGCCAGTTTATCTATCTCATTTATCCAATGGATAAGGGGGTTTTATCTGAGGGATAGCGTTATCCTCCAGGTAACACAATAGGGGGTGTTTATCCATCCCTAGTTAAACCCTATCTGGCGTTTTAATTTATCTGATCCCTGGACGACTGGATAACAATCGTAACTGGAGGTTAATGAGATATCTAGAGCTTTCTAACCTCAAACAAGTTTATTTATTTACAAAACTCTTATTTGAATCTCAAGTTTGATTGTGTTCATGCTTGTACCTTCCAACAAATATATTTGGGGGGTTTGTCTTCAAATAGCAGCAACGGCGAAGATTCTATCATAGCATAAATCGTTGAATGGGAAAAATACCGTATGTAGTAAGACCCTGTATAGATCATCTACTAAAATGGGAGGAGTGCGTAGTTTTATTGAGGTTTCGGTTGGACAAAAATATCGTTCTTTACATTCTAACACAGATCGAAGATGAAATTAAGTCCACAACTTACTGATCACAATAATAAATTCATTCATAATAATTCGGGTCGCAATATCGCATTTGTATATGCATTTCTCTCTTTAGAAATGAAGCAAATAGGCAAATAGCAAACGGCAAAAGTGAGGTGGTTTCTTATTTGCCGAGCTTGATAATATGATGGACACTTATGTGGGAATAACGACAGACCCGGTTTTTCTTATAGTCGATCCATGAAGAAAATGTAGCTACAACTCCACTCTGTGGTAGGTCCATGTGTAAATCGCCCTCATTTTACCAATGAGGATGCTAACGGCTCTATCTGCCAGATAGAACTCATCCGTGGGATAATTTTATCCGCTTAGTGATTCGGCATTGATTAACGATTCACATTCTTTATCTGGACTATAGCGCTATACTCAGTATAGCTATCCTGCAGTTAATGTAGGTAATTGACAAACCGGCCCTAAATCAAAAAATCAAATAATTTGCCTACCAAGGCTTAAGTTCAAAAGAACTTGTGGCCCCTGGTGGATCTTACTCTTAATAAGAGGCTCCCAGCTGTACATTACTAGACTATACCGTCTACAATACACCTTAAAGTAAATTATAAAAATAAAACTGGAGGAAACAGGAATAACTACTTTAACAAAGTGTAAATACCCAAACCGGGATGAAAATAATGTTTAAAATTAATAATGAATTCACACATGAAATACAAAACATCAATTCCCATGGTACCCAACAATTATTGAATGCCAGAAAGAATCCCCGATATACATCTTATAAAACCATTTACGTTGGAGAAAATGGATAAATTAATTTTGTGTCAATGTAAAAAGTTCGAAGCAGCATTGCATGAATGTATACAACGCAATTCTGTACGACAGCAGGGTAAGGATATGTTAGATGTTGAGGCAGTTCCACTGAAGGAAACACTACATAGGTGCTCAAGCCTAATGTATCCGTATTAAAAACAAGAGTACAAGACACTATAAGAAAAATGGTCTTTACATCTTTATATTAATAAAGTAAATTACATTAATAAAGTAAAGTGTCTGTATGTATGTACCTCCATAACTTTTGAACGGATTGACCGATTTGCGCGATTCTTTTTTTAATATGACCAGCCACTTCCGGCGCAAAATATAAGCCACATCAAAATTGTGCAACCCCTGCTCAGCTGAGTGAGCGAAGCGTGCAACATCCCCTACATGTTTCAATTGTAATACACCTGAATAGCGGGTAAAAGACCATCGCATGTACCTACACAGCCACACCTTGCGAGCGAAGCGAGCCGGAGCGGCTAGTTATGTACATAGAATTCTGAATATAATCTAGCAGTAGGATACGTATAAGGTTTATTGAGAAGTATTTTAATCAATGCATTCTGAACTGTCTGCAAAGGAACTAAGTGCGATTTATTGGTCCCTCCCCATACGGTAATACCGTATTTAAGTAATGAGAAAGCAAGACCAAAATAAACCAACCGTAACTGCTTTTTAGACAAAAAGCATCTCACTAAAATAGCATCTCACATATATTTTCCCAATTAATCGAATATAATCATCCCGAGCCGTACGACCTTCCGTTCTCTCGCTACTAAAGGAGCAGCGGCCTATAATTTTTCAGGGGAACTAATTAAGTTTCAGCAATGACCGGAAGATAGCAAGCGGCCGCGGATTTGTCAATTCACGCCACTGCATCATCAGCTCGTATAAGGAAAGTTTAGGTGTGTTATTTAATTTTATTGATTTCCCTTCAGTTAATAGGCGTCTCCGGAAACAATAACCTCAAAACGATCGTTTCATCAGTTACTCATGGACCTAACCTCAAATCCTTGTAGCAAGCATGTCTCTTACATTTTTTATCTGATTTAGATTAAATTTTTAGGGATAGAATAGTTTGTTCATCTTGGTGACAGAGTTCCTGTCATAGAGGTCCCGTTGGGGTCTCAAAGATGGACAACGGGCGTCGCTCGCTGATACCCGTGTTTTCGAGAAGCTGAGTTTGGCGTTGGATGGGCGATCCAGGTGACTGGAAACCAATCTACTCCGAACATGGCTGTTAGTAGGAGTGGTATCTCTCTGACGGGATACTGTCTACCTCCTCTACCTTTTTATCGAGGATTTAGGCCCGTTGCACCTATGGGGGAGGGGGGGGGGGGGTACCTAGGTCCCTGATATCTTTCAAGATAACATAAAATATCTCATTGATGCAAACAATCATGAAACGGATAAGAGGAAAATATATGCCACACCGTACTTGCCAGAAGAGTTTTTGCAAATGCTAAACATTAAAAAATCGACATCTCGAAATCTTTCTAACAGTAATAATTTTTTGCTTGTCAATGATAAAATAAATCTCAAAGAATCGATTAAAAACCACTTGCAACGCTGTAGTTGATTAGTTCCCTTTCCCTAAGGGCTCGAACATCGAGAAAAAAAACCTTTGAATTTCTAAGCTCAAGAAGATAGAGAAATCAGCGCTGCTAGCGGATCTATTGAATAGACGATCAAGCTCGAAATTCCATCAAAAATCGATAGATGGTGATACTGGAATACATAAAAATTGCCTTCTAAATATCAGCTAATATAATGCCAATAATGGAATCTTCAGGTGGTATGGTTCCAATGGAATTTATTCTAACAATGCGAAATCGAGTTTATCAACTATTGTCCGTGCGATGTACCCACTAGTGAAGTATTGGTACGAAAATGCTAAAGTCTTGAATTTCTCCAAAGTCTACCTATAGGTAGTGGAAGCATTGTTTTAACTTTCGAGAGATTTAAAAGTCGCCACTAAAATCAAACGGCCGTCCCCCCCCCCCCCCTTTTTTTCTGAACAATTTTCGTTCCGTGTCTTTCTCTTTCTATCTCTGTGTGTATACCTATAACCGCAAATCTTTGTAACAAGCTTAATTTCCACATTATCAAACCGGTTCTTATGAAATTTTCATGAAACGTGCGGTTTAGGGTGAAGATATTCCCCTTTGAGTTTTGTTGTTCCCAAATCAATACTTCATTCGGCGCACGTGAATTCCATCAACAATCATTTTCCGGGCGCCCCCGTTGTGCGATCTCGTTCAAATTTGGAGGATAGGTGTAAGAAGTTAATTTGAGCATTCACTAACAATTTCAACGTAATCATATCATTATTAGCTATTGCGCATGCGCGAACGCGGTCCTTTTTAAACGAGCCTAATTTCAACAATTTTCATCTAATTTTGATGAAATTTTCAGGGAATGTGCGGGTTAGGCTGTAAATGGTCCACTATCAATTCCATACTTCTCAAAATAATCATTAGGTACTCCATTTTGAGGATGCGCAAATGTAAATTTCTTCAAGCATCTTCTTTTTTTATGCCCTAGTCTTCCAATCCCGCTCAAATTAGTAGCATAGTTGGGAGACAATGGTTTAGTTATTCCATGTTAATGTCAACATGGTTGTATCATTATTAGCTCCTGCGTATGCGCAAAAGTGTACTCCGAGAAACAAGGTCTAGTTTTCATCAGATTTTGATTACATTTTCTTGGGTTAGGCTGTAGATTGTGCCCTACCAATTTCATTTTTCTCAAATCATTACTCCATTCTGCGCATGCGCTAACGTAAATTACTTCAAGCACCATTTCCCCGTTTCTTAAAAACATCTTTACTGTGAAGCGTAAAATTGCGGGGTTTTAATACTGGGTTATCTAACACAGAAATAATAAACCATTGTGTAATAAATTATTAATTGCAGCGTTTTCCTTGGTAATTTTCCTTCATAAACAGTAATCCGAAATCGCAAAAATATCGCTTCGGAGTTGATCCCAAATGTTGGAAAACTAGGTTGAAGCAACGAAAATACAATCATTAAGTAGACAAGCTCGCGTCTACCGAATCCTCGGCACGTGAATTATTACTTACGGAAATGTGCAAATCAGATCTACCAAAGCCTGAGTAGATTTCACAAGGTATTTTTGAAAGGTTGACGGTTTCACTTGTTCTGTATCAGGAAACGGGAAGGTTTTTCCCACTACAACTACTTAATTATGAAAAACAGTTAGAGACTGACGTTTGCCCTGAGGCGCTTGAAGCTAATAACTTGTTTTTCTGGGACTTCGGAAAACTAAGCACGCTACTAATGATAGTGAATCCGTTTCGACACTCAACGGTACAATAAATAGTTGGAATATTATAACACTGCACTATCGAATACCTACGCTCGACATTTTTCAGTTATTTATTTATTTACAAAACGGGCTGATGCCCAATTACGTGATTAAATAAGGATAATGTCGTTTCTGTTGAGAAAAAATGAAGATAAATACAATAATAAAGGGAAAAAAGTGAAAATATAAACCACTTAGAAATCCGGGAGTTGTTCTCGTGAATCAACTTTTTCAGCTGTCGAAGATTCAATGATAATTTAGGATTCACGTGACCAATTAAAAGGAAATATCACGCGGAACTGAGTACGTAAATTATAAAATTAGCCAACAAACTTTTGTTCCGGACGGCTCTATTAGAAGAAAATAGGTTTTGAATAACCATTCAAACTACAAATTTATTGAATTAACCGACATCCCATCGGGCTTGTTTTTTAATCACTAGTGGGCACAAGACGAAATCTACATTAAAATTGTCTCCTTGTATTTTTTCAACTCATATCTCAATAAAAACCTATGTATTCGGAGTTTAAAAACTTATAATAGCCAAAATTCAAGTTTAAATAATAAAAAAAATTATTAACTCGCGAAGAATATATAAAATATGGTATAATTTTCATTCAGATTCAGAATTTTCATACAAGTCACAGCACAAAGTTTGAAATCATAAATAACGCAAACCAATATTGTAAGTATTCGAAAATTTAGGTGACAAAAGAATTCAACGTTGAATGAAAGCGAGTATACGAAAATTTAGGTGACAAAAGAATTCAACGTTGAATGAAAGCGAGTATACCTACTGCGCAGGCGCAATTGTTGATTCCACCTAGCATCATTTTCACCCACCCGAATCGTCCGATCTCGCCCAAATTTGGAAGTCGATTATTCATCCCTAAATAAATTTCAATACGATTGTCATTAGTAGCTGTTGCGCATGCTCATACATCAAATCCCTGAAAGAAGCACGGCTTCCACAGTATTCATTCGATTTCGAAAAATTCAAGAATCGTACGGCTATAGAACATTTCGACGGAACTGCACCACTCCTGACTCAAGGTAGCTTTTGCGTATGCGTAAAAATAACATCAATAAAGCGTAATTTCTGATTGCCTAATTGACTGATTTGAAGCATTGTTTTCATTTTCGGGGAATAAACAATTTTTGTATCCAAAATCTAAATTTCCACTCGCATTTTATGTTTTAGATCATCTTGAACAACTTTCGTTCCTCTGTGTCGTAAATCAGTTGTGTCCGCAATAAATGGTTATGCAATAAATGGTTATGTTAGTCATGCAATAAATGGTTATGCGAGTTATGCAATAAATGGTTATGCGAGTTATGCAATAAATGGTTATGTTAGTTATGCAATAAATGGTTATGCGAGTTATGCAATAAATGGTTCCTTATCAGTTTCATTGCTCGCAAATCAATAGGTACTTCATTCTGCCCATGCGCAACTATAAGATTTCATCAAGCATCATTTTCTTAGTGCCTAGTGTTCGATATTGTTCAATTTTTAAGGACAGTTGAGAGGAAGCGATTTCATCAACCCAAATCAATCTCAATAATATATTTATCATTAGTAGCTGTTGCGCATGCGCAAATGTGCAATCCATGTAACAAGCTTAATTTTCATAGTTTTCATCCGATTTTTATGAATATTCCAGGGAATGTACGGGTGTTTATAGGCTATAGATGGGCCCTAATAATTTCGTTCTTTTCAAATCGTTAATCCATCCTACGCATGCGCAAACGTAAATTATTTTAAGCATCATTGTCTCACACCCTAGAATTCCGATCTCGCTCAAATTTGATGGGTGGTCGGGGAATGACGATTTAATCGTTCCATTTAAATGTTAATGTACCTAATTGAATCATTAGTAGCTGCTGCGCATGGGCGAAAGTGGATTTAGGATTAGATAACAAATTGTTAGGTGTTCGAGAATGGGAAGTAACAACTTTTGGATCAATTGGAGATGATAAATTATTTTCTTTTTTCTTTTTTTCGGTCGGCCCCATATGTGCGTCGCAAGAGACATATTCCCCAGAAGCGGTCCTGGGGACCTGGGCTCCCCAGTTCAGAGACTGTTCAGAAGAAGGAGAAAGACTCTCATGGCAACCCATGAGAAACTTCTAGTAAGAAACGTGTCCAGTCAGTTGGAGCGAATTAAGACCAGAGAGAAGCTACAAGCTGACAAAGGGAAGGAAGATCCGTGTAAGTTCGAAATCTTAGATAGAGCAGAAGTAAGAAAAAATTGTGGATTCCTGCTGAAATCATCCAGGTAGGACCAAAACCAAGATCGTACAGGATACGCTTTCAAGACGTCTCAGAAAATCGTAGAAACTCGTCGTTTCTGCATAAGGATGAGTCGATATTTCAAATTCAAAGAAGTGAAGATGACAGTAGGTAGTTAACAACGCGAGGACTCTAGATGTCACAAATTCATATGATCAGCTGAAACGTTGCTAGAGATTTTGGTTTTCTAAAAATCAATATTATTATAAATCTTTCTGTAAATTGTATTTGAGTTCACAATAAATCACTAGTTCATGAATTCTTTGTTCATCTTCTGACAGAAACCAAATGATGAAACGGGTAGGTGATTCGTACTTTCTACACCATAACGTACTGTACACGATTGGAACAGAGAGATTCCTGTGATTGAGATAAACTTGAAACTGCCCAGAAAGCCCTTTAAATGATAAACCTGTCACGTAGATATCTGAAAAACCATCGAATCTTCTACTTAAAGCCAAAGGAAATTCTAAAGAGAAGGAAATGATCTCCGATCAGTGATCAGATTCACGGTGGAAAAGCGAATGATTCCTTTCGACAAATAGATCCTTCGTCAAGTTTTCGGCGATTGTTTTGGTAGAGGAGACACTAATTTGTTAGGAGCCTAAGGGCTTCTGGCATTGCAAGGTCAGGTTCACAAACAGTTGACTGGCGAGTAGAAAGGTGGTCGATCTATAAAAGGGAAATGCTCACTTCCCAAGTCATCAGTTGAGTTTTAACAAACGGATCGTCAACATGAAATTGCTCGTAAGTACTTTAAACCAATGTATTCGCTGGGTGTTAAACTAAGTCTCAACTTATATATTGCTGGTAACAATTTTGCTCGAAGTCCAACAGGTGACGCATAGTTTTCACATTCGCGAGATGAAAAACATTTCCCACCAAAATCAAAAATTCCAGTCATGCAGCGCGATCGAATGAGCCAATTTTTGTCAAATATCGCAATCGTACTCGTATTATGCAACATTGGTTTGAATGTCGAGCACATTGAAATTACATTCTAGAATTTCAAATAGACTATGGATTTTTAGCCGTTTTCAGCAATCTATGTACTTTTTCGAGGAAAATTTGTTGAGACTTGAGCAGTTTAATGCTGATTTAATGTGCTGGCTAACAACTCATCCTTATACTTGAAAAGCTTGATTTTTTGGTGAAAGAATGGATTTTTTATCTCGATCCTAAGGAGAGTTAAGTGACGTCTAGAATGACACGTAAACATTAAGAAGTTGTTGATAACAGAGTACGATTTATTAATAGTAGAGATACTCAAAGTTTCATAAACGTTTGGTAAACCGTCTGTGCAATTTCGCAAAGTCTTGATTCATTTTTTAAAATTTTTTCTAGTAGACATCGGATGGCTTAGTAGATGACCTCTATAGATAGTTTCCAACCAGTTTTTCACAAGATCGGAATTTTTTTTGTTTGGTCTCCTGCTCTGGAAATTGTGTCATAATTTTAAAAGCACATTCAGCAATCGTTTCTTCGATCTCTAGTTTCTCAAATTTTTCTTAATTCGCTGATTTTTGTGGAATA
The DNA here is from genome assembly GCA_030762985.1 of Adelphocoris suturalis. Lineage (NCBI taxonomy): Eukaryota > Metazoa > Arthropoda > Insecta > Hemiptera > Miridae > Adelphocoris > Adelphocoris suturalis. The sequence continues at coordinate 81,454,220 of CM061044.1, forward strand.
ACTCTCGAGAATAATGTTTACGATTGTTCCGTTACGGGTGTACACAATAACAAAAAAAAACAAAAAAACTCTAGATTATTGTAAGCCTGATTGATAATTCAACAAGCTAATCAAAGGCAAATATAAATCATATATTAAAAATGGATAGAACCTATTAATCTGGCACAATAATAATCGTAAGGCATTAAAAACCATGAAAAAGATGAAAATTAACTTAAAATTCAAAAATTGTATTTATTTATCGAACTGATTCATTTCCCAACTCCAGTATCGATGCCATTTGAAACAGTTATTTATTTTTTAGTTTAATGGATTCTGAAAGCTTGAATATTTAAATTGAAAGACAATTCAGCCATCTAAAAGGTTTCTCGAAATTTAATACATCCGATCTGTAGCTTGGAAGACGTGATCTGGCTGGAAATCTGAGGGTGCGCTGTGACGTAAACGTCCTTTCTGGGGAATCCACGAAAGATGCGTATAGCGAAATAAGCGTAAACCAGGGATTTTTGCGAAAGATGCGTACGGGATCAAGTTTTGACTAATGGTGAGGGTAAGCTATGACGTTAAAAACCTTTTTTTTTCAAGCTCGGATCTCAAAAATGCAAAACATTAAGTAGTCAATTCCTTAGTAAAAATGCAGATTAGTAGAACGTACAGGTCGGAATGTTGTGTATAGTTTGGTGGTCTGGATGCTTGGAAGATCGCATCTCAAAAAGACGTAAGTTCAAGTAGTCGATCCCTTAGTAAAAATTTAGATTAGTTAGACAAATTTACCACTTACGTCAACAGCTATTGTTTCCTCATGTACGCATTTTTCGGTGTACGCAATTTTCGTGGCACCCTTTCTGAGATTCTCCAAGAGCTCCACTCAATGACCCCTACCGTGGTTATTCCAGGTACCATGTATAATAGTATTTGTACTCAAAGTTTCAAATAAAACTACGTCATACACCCAGGGTTGGGCAAAATATAATTGCAACTACTAACTACAGCTTGTAGGTAGTTAATGACTGGAATAGCTACTTTTTTCAAACTCCTAGATGTAGTTACAGCTACTTCCTGTAAAACCATGTGGTTAAGAAAAAAGTAGCTATATCCACAGCTGTAGCTGTATTTAAAATTACTCAACTACTAAATACAAAATTTCGGAGTTTGTCATCGACAGCGAGACACGGTTGGAAAATTTCCGCCCGCTTTCCTCTAGCCTTTCTATCCCGCACGATGGCTCTTATGGGGATTTCATTGACTTTACAAATAATGAAAAATACATATAAAATGATGACTGAACGCGAAAATGTGGGAGTTTTGTCGTTGTTCTTGTTAGAGCGAGATCTTTCACATGAAACTATTTCTGAAATCATGAAAATTCCCCATTTTGGACGTCTACGCCCAGTTCGATCGGACTGGCCTACAAACCCATAATTTATTTTTTACATAGACGAATTTGTCTTCACTAAAACAAACTAATACGCACACACACACTCACACGCGCGCGCGCCCCTGCGCACCAGAACCTAAAATTTTCCGAATTCGTCACTGATGCATGCAACACATTATTGAGGTGTTGTCAGTGCAGAGTGTGGTCTGGGTACATTTCGGAATGACCTAAATAGCTAATTTGATTTTTCGAATATTTGCTAAAACAAAACAAAATGTTTCATTCTTGGTCTTCCGGTGTTGTGATGTGAAAGGTGAGAACATGGGTTGCGATATGAAATTCTTCTAGACCGAATTTCGTGGCTTTTACGAGCGTGTAGTTGCCCAAAGTAGACTACTGAACTTTCAGTTACAGCTACAAGTAAAATTATCATCTACTATTACTACTAGTGAAAATAAGCCTTTAGATTTAATAACAGCTACAAGTAGTTACATCTATAAATAGTTAAAGATACTAGATTTCTCAGCTAGCAGCTGTAGCTGCATCAAGTAACTACTAACAACTGCAAGCTGCCCACGTAAAATTACTTAAACTGAATAGTTTCCAGAAACAGCTACTCAATTATGTATTTCGCAGCTGTAGCAGTAATCACCTATAAAAAGTAGGGACTACTGCCCAACACTGATTCACCCCTCTCATCAAAGCTCTTAACTCAGCTCAAAAGCTCAAAACTCTTACCCACTGTGACATGGTAGTTATTCGAAACCTTGACCAATCTTAAAAAAAGAAGCACTCGTAGTAGGCGAACGGGTTCATGTCGAAATTCACAGGATAAGATCTAGCTTTAGTCCCTAGAATATTACACAAAGATTTACTATGTTGTATTCGACAGTTTTTTTGCGCAGGTCAATGGTATATGTATTTAAGTCAGGTGTCACACGGGTATAGACAGTTTTAACTTACTATTAATCCGTAAAATATTTACTTAACCATTAATATTTATTCAAAAATGTATGTACAGCGTTTTGATTTTGGGAGGAACAATAGGTAATAACTTTGGTACCATCATGTGATAATTGATATAAACTAATTATATATTATTTTTTTTTCCTTTATTTACCAATATTTATTGTTAAATTTGTTTCAACAAAATATCAACAAAATAAATTAAAGTATGGACCGGTGATGTATTTTCTTCTCGTCTGCTTCACATAAGTCTTTCCTTATTCGCATTCCTCCCCGATAGCCCCTGCCCCGTCTTCCGTCCCGACACCTAATTTTCCGCCGTGTTCCTCGAATACGCTGATTGATGGCCCTGATTATTCCTATTTGAATTTTTGTGTGGACCCACCCTAACACTCGGGAGAAAGGTCTATTCCATTTTTCTGACAGCGTATGTGCCATCCGCTTCAGGAACAAAGAAAACTCTTTATGGAGGGCCCCATCACATGATACTACCAGGGGAGCAAAAGACCCACGCACATCTTCAGCCGCCCTGTCGTATTTCGTATGTTTTGCTTGGGCAGCAGCTTGTCCAGTGACGTCCCAGGTCTGGTTGCTGTAAGAGACGGCGTCGGCATTTATTATGCGCGTGTCGAAAAACGCCGGTCTCTCGTGTTGCCAGACCCCACGAACCATGATGTCTGCGATCAGTGCTGGTGTTGAGTGTGTTGCTTCTCGTAAAACTGGCTCAATAGCTACTCCTCCCCAAGCTAGGTCGGCTAGATTAGCGCAAGCATCTCTTAAGCTGTCATGCCCTCTTTTAACAAGCCCTCCTTTCAAACAGTTCAAGGCGTGGTTGACATCGAAGCTGGCATTACAACCGTCACAACGGGCAGGTAGGCTGTTCGGCACATGTCCATAACGGAGTGCAAGCGCGTCCCTGAATTCATCAGCAGAGAGGTCTTGCCCATCTGCTGCAGTTGGTACTATGGTTAACCATTGAGATGCGCCCTTTACTCGGTTCAGGATTCGCTGCTGCTTGGGTTCGAGTTCCGAAATCAACCTTCTGCTCCTTTCTTCCTGCACTTCTCTTCTTGTATCCCGCTCTTCTTTAATGACTGAAGCCACGCTCTCTTGATGGTCTCTAAAGTCAAGTGGATCCCCTGTAGAAATTGATGACACAACTTTTTCAGAAGCTCTCTTAGACGATAGGTAAGCACGTTCTCCATCTAGTGTGGGGTTCATCATTCCCAATCCACCAAGTCTGGCTGGAAGTGCTAATACGTCTACTTCGCTATTGCTTATTGTGTCCCGATCAAAAATGGCAGGTATAAGCTCTCTGGAAATAACACGCCAAAGGGGTTCAAATTCTTCTCCAGTTGCTTCCACTACTCTTTGTAGAAACGCCCATTGACACTGCAGAGACTTAGTGAAAACAGCGTGAGCGGATTGGGGGCTGGAACGAGCTGCTTCTGTAAGCTTTTTGGTCTTGGTTATCCATTCATCCACTTTTTTATGAACATAGGTTCTTACTTCATCCCGTGGCCCAACAACTCCCCCTAGAAACCGATGGGTATAGACTACTTTCACGTCTAAGTTACCAAAGATCTCTGCTGCTTTCTGCTCAAAGCCCGGCTTTATAACTAGGTAGCTTTTGGAGGGCTCAGGTAGGTAGCCCCAACGGGGCCCTTGTTCACTTAAGAGATCAAACCACACTCTGATCTGGTCCAATGAGCCAACACACGAGGCGTCATCCGCATACCAATTTTGTTTTCACCTCACGTTTTTCAGATCTTTGATCAGTCTAAGGGTCCCCACGGCGTACATAAGCATACCTAGCGGATCACCTTGTGTAGTACCTTCTTGACTTAGCAAGGTTGCTTCGCACTGTCGGAAAAGGATGACTGGAAACCCTCGGTATGTGTTGAAAAGGAATCGACTGCATCTAGGCCAGTACACTCTTGCGTTCCACAATGCCAGCAGTCTGCTCAAAGAGTTAAAAGCATTTGCAGCATCTACCAAAAGTAGTCCTTCAGCCTCATCCTCCTCAAATAATCCATTAATGGCGTGAATTGCTCCTTCAATACCTGAACGGATGCCAGCCGATAATTGGTCCGAGCCGCATGCCTCCTGAAGATCTTCTCTTGTGACATGAGCAATTGTTTTTGCAATGACTCTTTGTAGTACTTCACCTACTCCGATTGGTCTAACCCCAGGACATTTGTCTAGCGCGATTGCGCGTCTTGCTAGCAAAGCTCTTATTCTATTCCAATCCACAATGCTGTTGGCCAATTTTCTCGTTAGCAGAGCCACAGCGTCTCGTAGTCGGCGGCTGTGTGCCCCAAAACGGAGTAACATGCTTTGCCAAGTTTCTGCATTAGTACCACTGGGCCCAGTGCTTCCCCTTATTGTCTGAGCAGTATTTCCTATGTGGCTTTCAGTCACTTCGACATCTACCAATAATGGTAATGGCTCATCTGATACAAAGGTTGACTCTGGTTGTAGCTGTCTAGGATGCTTTTTTTGTAGAGTATCGAGAACCGAGGTACCATCTGCCATAATTTCTTCTGGTTGAAGGACCCCACGCCCCAAGTCATCTGTTATCCAGCGGGTTGCCTCTCGAAGCCTTCCTTGTAAAACTAGCCTTGTGAAGACCCGGGTTCGATGCGCTTCGTCTTCCTTCCTTCTTCTTTTTCTCAACTGCTGGTCACAGCGTTCTGCCTCTTGGAGGAGTTCATCATAGGACTCTTGTCTCCACATCTCAATACGTTTTCTGATTACCCGGCGAATGTCTGTTCCGGCATTTACTTTATATTCTCTTTGCAGCACTGTGGTACAAAAGACAAGTAACCTTTCTGAATCATGTGAATCGTTCACCACTCCATTCACTTCGTCTGTTAGGGCCATGACAAACTCTCGTCCAACAGCCCCTTGAGGAAGGGTGTATTGCTTCCCTTGTAAGCGCATGGCTTTTCTCCAACGTACATACCAAGGCTGATCCTTCCTTCCCCCGTCAGTATTTAGCATAATAATATATAATTATTATGATAACATAATAATTATATATTATTATGTTATCATACTGAAGGGATGATTATGGTATGGTCCGCTCGCTAAAGTGGGTATTGGTTGACTCCACAGGGAAACACAAGTTCCTTATGAACTTAAATCTTCGTGGCACAATGTATTTTTTCATATATGTACCCAATTTGAAAAGAATATTATTGTAACAGTTATTTTTCTATTTTCGAAGTACACTATTTTTGAATTGGATTGTACGAGTATGAAGTGCAAATATATAAAAATTATTATTATTATTATTATTATGTGATTCACAGGCCCTTCTCTTCACTCTCCTCTTCGTCGCGTTGGCACTCGCAGCTCCCCGGAGCTCGTCCGTCGATGAGATCAGCTCATCTCTCGATGACGTCTTGGGAGATGAAGCTGTCCACCCCGCCCAGCCCCAGCCAATCATCAAGAAACTCGCCCTCAAGAAACTCATCCTCCTCAAAGGATAAATCTCATCAATTCTCTCATCAACCTACATACTCCTCAAGATCACCTCATCCTCTCATCAACCTAAAGACTCCTCAAGTCATCACCTCAAGAGTGTGGAGCCTTACGAACTGCACAAAGTTAATGATGTCATACTGATTTCAAAGTTAACGTCAATACCAACACATTAAGAGAACAAAGCGAAAAAATGTATGTGCTTTATTGGTGAGGATCAATCAAATCATGTGTAGCTAGTTGACTCCGCGTGATACTTCCGCTAATACCAATTTCAAACATTTAGAATGTAATCTTAGTTGTCATTGATTAGTGAAAGTTGTTCTTTGCCTGTTTACGAACACAATCAGATTCTATAAACTAATAATAGTATAGTTATTATGAGGTAATATGAAGAGATATCATGTACCTATTGTAAATACAAGCTTTATTTTGTAGAACTAATTGCATTTTGATTTAGTCCCATAATTAAATGGAACTCATTGGAATACTTAAATTATGTTTGAGTTTCAAAATTTTACTCCTCAGTAGGGTGAGTCACTAATGCCTTTCTCTGTAGAGAAAGTTCTTGAAAATTTTAATTCATTTAAATAGCGTGTAATCCGCGAAATTCGCTTCATATCACTTGAGGGAAGAAATGGCAAAAACTCTAACAATTTATATTGCAGAATAATAAAAAAAAATTATTTCTCTCAAACTTGGATGTTAGACATTTTGGTGCACGATAATGTGCTCGAATTTCAATAAAATAAAAAAACCCGAAAACGATGCATACACACACACACACACACACACACACATATACATATATATATATATATATATATATATATATATATATACACACGTTTCATTGTTTTGTGTAGTTGTTGGATTAATATTTTGTGCTAGCAGGCCTCTGTAAATCGTATTCGACATACGTTGAAAAAACTCTCTAGGTATAATTGTGTGGAAGTTTTTGTTGCAAATCAGTTGCAAGTTTTGGTGTCCCGAAGTTTCTCACCCCTTGAGAGTGATAAAAATACCGAGAAATGAAAAGATGAAGAACCACAAAAATTTGCTTAGGAGGTCATCCTGCATGGCTGGAACTTAATTGACATAAAAGACCAGCTAAAGGCGCATATTTTGAGTTGAAAGCTATGCGATGTAAAAATCAATCCGAATGCCGAATTCGTTTACAGGTAATGGGCTGTTGTCGGGTTCACCTCCCTTGTTTATTTTTAACTCGAGAACTCTCGACCAATAGATAAATTGACTCGAGCTTCCGACTTAATTTTCGAAGGAAAAAAAAAAAAAAAAAAAAACGTCGTTCGTAACATTAAAACTCATTTTTCTCTCCGATGGTATTTCATATTTCAACTCTGCGTGCTCTCTCAGCTACCTCATTATCTCCCTTTGGATATTAATAATTCCAAACCTTCCACACCTCTCGCTCGAAACTCTGTTTTTCAACTTTTATTTTTATTTTTTATTTATTTATTTTTTTTCTTTTTTTTTCTTTTTCGGAGAGGGAGGTGTCTCATTTCTTCAAACTGTCAACCCTCCGCCCGACGATATAAATACGCTGCGGAAATTAGTCAAAGCCCTGACGGATTATGAAGGATGCGTTTCTCGTTTAGGGCACCCGCCTTTTATTTTCTGTTTTTAACCTCGCTCCAAGTGCGCCCCTTTCATGACAACAATTTCAACCAATTAGCATCTCAACGACTTTCTCAAACACATTTTCCTCCAAATTCTTGAAACCACTTGAAATCGCTCATTCCTTCTCGGAATAATTCGAGTAGGTGCCTATTACGAATAGAAGCTTCACGGAGGAACAAGGGAAGTCCTGGCTCCGGAATGTGGTAACAGTATTTTCACGCCGAGTTCGACGTTGAGAGTTCCGGAGTTAATCTGAACCAAATGTTTCCCCTTATAAAGTTCAACACGTGTCAAGGCTTTCAAAAGGAAAAAAACTCAGCCTTAAAGCCTTAAATGGCTTTTGTATTTATAGATGAAGAGTTAAAGAGGAGATAATGCGTATGAAAATGATTGACATGTTGGAGGGCCGTATAACTTCCGATTCACCAGCATATACATAGGAGAACTTGTTTCACAGAGCGTAGGCCAAGATGATTGAAATCAAAAGTTAAAATTACTTCTCAAAAGTTAAAAAAAAAAAAAAAATGACGAAAGGAAACTGGAGAAAGGAAAACTATTCCTCAAGGGCCTTAAAGTTTCACAATGATTAGTGTTAAAAATTTCATGTCAAATTTATAATTTGCATCAGAGCGTTTGATGTTGAATTTAGAACCTACTGCATGGTAATATCATTAAATATATTAATTATTGATGCGTAGATTGAGTTCCAGTGCATGTAGGAATTGGTGTCAGTAAACATAGAAATTCCCTTCTACACGCTGCTGTAACTCCTAAGATGTTTAGGTGGGTTTTTTTAGTATTAACAGAGATGATTGAGCTACCAGTTTATGCAGGTCTGTGAGGAAAATTAAAAGGGCAAAACAATGATACAATTGAGACCTTAGTTTAATAATCACAAGGAGCGAACTGATTTGATTTGACAGGGGACAAGCTATGTTAAGGTTGAAGTGATCACTTGATAAATGTAAAGAAGGAAGAAACTATATTTGTTGAATAAGAGATTGCAATCTACAATTTCACAAATTGTTCCCTATAGTTATTATGTGTAAAGATGATTGAAAAAGATAAGATAAAAGAATATGGAAGTAGCCCAGAAGTCCAAGATTGTAAAAGAAGAAACTGATGAAGGTATTACAGAGAACCTAACCTCAAAACTATGATAGAGGTAAAATATAATGATTGTAATAAGCAGTAGTTGGTTAGATCTCGCCAAAATCAGCGAATCCTTAGCTGGTGAACTGGAGGTTACCAGTTTTAGCCAAAATCCAATATTTGAATAATATGCTGACAAACCAAGAAGAAGCGCAAGTTTTTGTAAAAATTCCTGTTTGGAAAAAATCGCGCTTCTTCATGGTTTATCTGATCCACTACTAGAACGAAATAAGATACCGTCGGAATAAGATACTGGTTTCACTATCGTGTTCAGCACTAAAAAATCTATAAAATGATGTCACACTCGACAAAAAAAGGAAAATAAATTTCCGAAGTACCCAATATCTACAATTTTTTGCAATTTTTTGCTGAATTTTATTTGCCTAAAACTTAGTATCGAGCACCCCAAAAAACGCTTAACGCTCTCCAGGTTTAAAAAAGGGGGGGGGGGGGGTGAGGATTAATTTTTGTATTAATTTGAGCACACCCTGTACTTATATTTACATAGATATAATAGCGATCAGCATCCGTGTCGTGGCACGGGAGGCTCGGTTAGTCGGGTTTGTCGTACATCATCAACAGTAGATCTACAAAGTTGCCAGTAACTACTCGTACTTCAACCTACCATGTTTTTCAGTTTTGATACCTTCAAGGCTTCAGTTTCAAGCCCCGTTTCTTATTTTAGGCCTAAAAAGGGAAGAGGCCCAGTTGAGCCACAGCAACCAGTTCCCTTTCCGTCTTGTTTACATTTCATTTTATTTCAAAGGGCTCATTACGCGTTGAGCTCGAGTAGAAAGCAAATTAGCTCTTTCAAGACGTGAGTGGGGTCAGAGAGGCGGGAGGGAGGGGTAATGACCTTCGTTGTTTCCCCTCCCTAACTTCCATGGTCATTACTTATTGTCAACAAAGACAGACGCCACTCAAATTTCCTAGGTCCGCTTTTCCGTATTGCAAGGGCCTCATTTTTGAGGAATATCAAATACGAAAACTAACAGAGAACTTAATTTCCTGTACTGCTATGAAGAAAAATTATCGAAATTTCCCAATTGAATCTAAAGTGTAAAACTTAATTAAGAATAGTGCGATTTATACGGTTTCAATTGAATAATTAAATCACACACCTACCTAATTTACTTATAAGAATTGAGTTTCGGTGCCTCGCAATGGTGTGTAGTGTGTGTGTGTGTGTGTGTGGGGGGGGGGGGGGGGGGGGGATAAGATTTTTAATTTTTAAATTTTAGAATAAATTGACTCCAAGAAGTTTCAAGAACGAATGAATATTTATTGTGTAACTATGACACTAGCATGACTACAAGTATGACCAGTCATACTTGTTAAAGGATTCATAATTATGAACGTGGAAACTAAAAATCTAAATTAATAACTGAAATTAATAACTGAAATTAATAAAAATCGCTGTAGGTGGTCCCCACAGCTATTCCCCCTCCAGCGATGTGGATGAAATACACATCGTTTCATGTAAACGTTTCGAAAACCTCACTGTTCGTCCTGATCTCGTCTTTTGATTTCTGACTGCTGATGGTGGCGGTGGTGGAGGAATATTTTATGTGTTCTCTGTCTTCTGTTCCGCTGTCTTCGGTTTTCTGTCGGTCAGGTCGTCGTCAATCGTTTCTGGAAACAAGTAAGCTGGCTTTAAGCGATCAATCGAAATATTTACTTGAGTTCCTTTCATATCGAGTGTGAAGAATTTTTCGGTTCGGTCAATGATCTTGAATGGTCCTTCGTAAGGTTTGGTCAAGGAAGCTTTCAACCTATCAACCCTTACGAATACATGGCTGGCATTTTTCAGATCCTTGAAGATGAATGGAGTAAACTTGCTCTTGTGTTCCATATTTATTGGCTTCAGTTCGTTCATTCTTGATTTCAATTGCTTGACAAAATCCTGCTGATTTGTTTCTGATTCTGGATGGTCTTGGAAAAAGTCGCCTGGCAGTCTTAATGGCATCCCATAAACCATTTCAGCAATAGATGCGTTAGCTTCTAATTTTATTGAGCTACGGATACCCAATAAAATTGTAGGAAGTGCATTTGTCCACTTTTTCTTCCCATGTGCTCTAATTGCTGCTTTTAAGGTGCGATGAAATCTCTCAATCTTTCCTTGAGCCTGTGGATGGTATGGGGTTGTTCTCTGTAGAGTGATTCCACATAATTTTGCCAATGAGTGGAATAATTCTGACTGAAATTGACGACCTTGGTCGCTGTGTATTCGTCTCGGTGTACCAAACCTAACTATCCACTCATTGTAAAATTTTCTCGCTATGGTTTCTGCATCTATTTGTTTCAAAGGAATCACTTCCACCCAACTCGTGAATCGGTCTATACATGTCAGGCAGTATGAGTACCCTTCTGATACTGGCAATGGTCCAACAATGTCGATATGAACTACTTCAAAGCGCTCATCTACTTCTGGGAATGTACCGATAGGTGATTTAACATGGCGAGTTATCTTGCTTTTCTGACAAGGAATGCAGGCTTTTGTCCATGTTCTGATGTCATTATTCATGTTTAACCAAACGCATTTTGAAGTAATTAATTTTAATGTTGATCTCACTCCAGGATGTGATAATGAGTGGTATTGTTCGAAAATGGCAAACCGAAAGTTTGATGGAATGTAAGGTCTTATGTTCTTCGTAGAAATGTCACACCATAAATTTTTGTCTGGTAGAATTGGATATTGTTTTAGTTTGAGAGACGTGTTTGATTTGAGAAGTGCCTCAAGTTCAACATCGTCCTCTTGAGCAATTGCAATTTGACTGTAATCGACTGATTTCAATTCTTCTACTGATAGTCGAGATAAGTTATCAGCTACTTGATTTTGTTCGCCTGAAATGTGTCTTATGTCCGTGGAAAATTGTGAAATATAGTGTAAATGTCGAAGTTGTCGTGGTGAAGCTTTTTCATTATTTTGTTTGAATGCAAATACGAGTGGTTTGTGATCTGTGTAAATGGAAAATATTCTACCCTCTATGAATGGTTTGAAATATTTTATAGCCATATATATGCTTAAAAGCTCTCGATCATATGTGCTATAATTCTTTTGGGCAGGGTTCAATTTCTTAGAATAAAAACCAATCGGTCTCCACCCTAATTCTTCGTTTTGTTGCAGTACTGCTCCGATAGAAAAATCAGAGGCATCCACAAACAATCCTAATTCGTATTTAACACTAGGACATGTTAACGTTGCGGCATTTACAATCAGTTCTTTACATATTTCAAATTTTTGCAATGCTTCATCAGTCCAGTTAATTAGTCTATTGTCTTTTTTGGTTGCACCTTTCATGTATTCGTTCAAGACCGCTTGGTGCTCTGCTGCGTTTTTAATAAATCTTCTGTAGAAATTTAAAGAGCCTAAGAACATTCGCAACTCACGAATTGTTTCAGGGCGCTTGTAATTTTGAATCACCTTAACTTTTTCGGGGTCTGGTTTGGTTCCCTCAGCAGATATCAAATGGCCTAAAAATACAATTTCATTAACTCCAAATTCAGATTTTGCTACATTAATTTTTATGCCAAATTTGTCCAGCCTTTGAATATAATTTCGAGATGTTTTATATGGGCATCCGATGTCTTGGAAGCTATGAAAATTTCGTCGAGGTATGCATAACAGAAGTCTAGACCAAATAATACGGAATTTATGAATCGTTGAAACGTCGCTGGCGCATTTTTAGGTCCAAAAGGCATAAAATTGTATTCAAAAAGGCCAAAAGGAGTTATAATAGCTGATTTTGGTTTGTCTTCTTCTGCTAATGGAATTTGGTGGTATGCCGAAAGTAAATCAATTTTTGAAAAGATGGATTTTCCTTCAAGAATTTGGTTGACGTCTACAATATAGGGAAGAGGATACCTGTCGGATATTGTGCGATCATTAAGTCGACGATAATCACCACAACATCTCCAGGTTCCATTCTTTTTCTTGACCATGTGCAAAGGACTTGCCCATTCAGATTTAGATGGTCTAATTATATTATTGTCGAGCATAAACTGAAATTCCTGCTTGGCCAGTTTGAGTCGTTCAGGGTCTAATCTCCTAGCTTTTCCAAAAACTGGTGGTCCAGCTGTTGTTGAGATGAAGTGTTTCACATCATGGCATACATCACTAGGCACTAGTGTTGGCTTAGTCAAATTCGGAAATCTTTTGAGCAATGTGGCAATATTGTTAGTGTTTTGAATTGTGCTAAGGTTGTCTGCATCTGAAATTTCAGTGATTGAGGTCGGAATACTTAATTTAGTCTTGTTATCAATTAGTCTTCTTTTTGCAAGGTCAATAAGTAAATCAAAATTGTGAAGAAAATCTGCTCCCAAAATTCCTTTAGTTGTTTTTGCAATTATAAATGGCCATTCAAATTTTCGTTTAAGTCCAAAATCTAAATCCATTAATTTTATTCCAAAGGTGGGAATTTCGGTTCCATTTGCAGCAAAAAGTTTATAATTTGAGGGTTCACTTTTTATGTTATTTTTCGCAGGCAGGACAGAAACATCTGCACCACTGTCTACTAAAAATCGTATTCCGGACCTACGATCTTTGACAAATAACTTGTAGCTGCCATTTCCTATGTTGTCGACAGCACCAAATGCAGCTAGTGATGCTGTCTGCTCTCGTTTCCCTGCTTTCCCCATTGGCAAGGTGGCTTACACTTTTCTGGTCTACACTTTCTACCAAACCTAAAATGAAAATAACAAAATTTTCCGTTTGGATCAAACCTCCGTCGTCTTTTGCTGTTGCTCCGGCTTGATGAAATGCTTGATCTGCTTGAACGGCGGGACATGGATCTTAGTTCGCAGAGCTGGTGCTGAATCTCCTCCACGGCGCGTGCTAAGGCTTCTAAACTTGAACTGCTGGATTGTTCTCGAGCTATTGAGTGTGAAGCACTGAAATCAGAGTTAATAGCATCGATATTTCGAACTTCACATACCCTATCTGCCAACTGGGCCAATTTCTCAAGATTCCCTTCGGCGATCACTAACACGCTGCGCACATGCTCTGGAAGTTTTTCGAGCCAAAGTGTTTTGAATACTTTGTCCGAAAAATCGCTTGTTCCAGCCAAAGATTTCATTTTTCTTAATAATTGGCTTGGTTTTATTCCTCCTAGCTCTAGGCCGCTTGTGAGTTTTTTAATTTGGGACTCTTCACTTTCTTGATAAATTGCGATAAGCCTATTTTTAGCATGTGTATATTTATCAGCAACATCAGAATCTACCAAGTCATAAATGTTTTCTACGTAGGCGTTATCTAGTTGAGCTAGCAAATAATCAAATTTCGTTGACTCTGCAGTAATTCTTTTGAGCTTAAATTGGGCTTCGACCTGAGAAAACCATATTTTCGGTTTTTGTGGCCAAAATGCAGGAAGTTTAATGGTAATAGCACCAACATCACTCTCAACTTCATTACCTGAGTTGGACGACCGCAATCTCAGCACTGGAGTGCCTACATCACCTTCAGCCATAATTTTGAACGACGGTGTCACCAATTATAGGTGAATGACTTTCAAACACCTATAAGATTTTTAATTTTTAAATTTTAGAATAAATTGACTCCAAGAAGTTTCAAGAACGAATGAATATTTATTGTGTAACTATGACACTAGCATGACTACAAGTATGACCAGTCATACTTGTTAAAGGATTCATAATTATGAACGTGGAAACTAAAAATCTAAATTAATAACTGAAATTAATAAAAATCGCTGTAGGTAGTCCCCACAACTCTCATGGGCATCAACTTTAAGCCTACTTTTAAAATTACACAGGTGAAGAAAAAGAAATCAAACGTGATTATTAAGTGCTAGAAGCAAGTTGGAGGAGACAAGATAAGAGAGGAGGTGGAAGAAGCACCGAGGATGAGCAGACACCGAGGAGACGGCAGGAGCAACATTAGGGTAACAGGATCACCAAGGAGATGACAACGACACCTTGGAGGCAGCAGGAGCTTGTAGAGACGCAGGAGCACAGATGAAAAAGTGCTCAGGGCACTAAAAGAGCGCCAAAATCATGGGACGCTCATGCTGATTTCGAATGTATCCCTTGTTCCTATACCTAAAACGGCTCCTTAATACATTTATCCGTGGAAAAACCACGATTGTCAACATATTTTTCAACTTTTCTCTCACAAATAGGATTGAAAACAATTTTTTTTTTTTTTTTCAAAAAAGTTACAGAGGATGAAATTCTTTGTCGGTTGATCACCAGAAACATTGACATTAATTGATCCATAAGACAGTAATTGTATTTCAATGGTTGTAGTATTAGGAAAACACCCGTTTCAGATAAAGAAACAATGAGTATATTCAGAATCAGAACTAAATTTTCTATATTAATAGATTAAAATAATTTTTTGTCCACCTAAAATTGCATTTCGACTCACTTTGAGTAGTTACGATTCATTCAATAGGTAGCGTGTCAGATACATAAATAGTCTCCACTGCTGAAAGATTAAGTTGTACGTTACAATACCGGAATTCCCAGTGACAAATCTAACAGGCCGTTTATTTTTTATTTCTCTAATAGAAATCTAGAATGCATATTCAAGGAGCACATAATCTGCAATTACCTACGATTTTAGTAATTATTTTTTAAAGTAGATTCAAACGAATTTTCTATATTTTTCTGCAGGAACAGCAAACATATTAAAACTCATCTACCAAATATAGACCCTATAGGATATTTTCTACATACCTTGGGCAGAACTCGCCATCGTTAAAGTAATTCTGGAGAACGAATGGGCACCACAATAGATAATCACATTATGAAGTAAGAAAAGAGTTTCAAGTTTCATATCACCCAACTCGGTGTGAACAATGGAGCTTCCCCTTCCAAGAAAGAGTTCAACTTCTAAGAAACCTACCTTTTAGAATCGCATCCTGGACACTTTCATAAAATGAGATGGAACCGAGAGAGCGTCAGGAGCTCCTTGGAGTAGCGAGGAAAGGTCGGGAGGGACTGGAGCGCCCAGGGTTACCCTTGGTCAGCGTAGAAGGGCTCTCCAATACAAAACAATAAACCCCATATAATATATAATTATGGTTTATAATAATAAACTTTTTTGAAATAATTTTTAGCGTTTCCCAATTTAATCTTCACTATCAACTCATTTAAATGATTCATTAAATCATATTATGAGTTGGAAGATAGGTGAATGAGAGCTGAGAATGTGTAAGATGTTTTACTCGATACTTAGGTTTCCATTCGTATTTAATAAGAATCTCAGGGGAAATCTGCATTTAGAAATTCGGGGAAAACGAACCTTCCTCTTTTCACATTCAATAATATTAATCAGTTGCTATTTTAGACGGAAAGTAATTCAAGTTAATTAAATTGGTCGTCGCAGGTCGTTTGCGGGATTCTCGTAAAAACAAATCCTCCATTTAATCCGATGTCCTTTGAGTCTTGTAAGAAACTCTTTCGGAAAACGAGGCTTCCTTTTATCTCCGATGTCCTATGGTGATTGCAAGCTCCAGGCGAGGGTCAGGGGCCGGGTTTAATGGGCGAGAATAGAAGTAAAAGGGTAGAAGGCTCGGAAATGGAAGAGGGACCTTCACAACCTTGAGGAGAAGCCAGCTCAGGGGAATGAGGCAGGATGTGCTAGCTAGACCACTCATGCCTTTCAACAGCTGACTCTGCATAATCTACCTCCATGTGAACGCTCTTGTGCAGCATCATTTCGTTTTATAGAAACCATAATTCATGTTTACGACGTTTTCCAGACAATACTGTTTCCCCAAGGCTCGAAGGTTTTGAAACGTGAAGTTATTTCTGTCGGAAATTATTTATAATCACGTTAATATTTCAAGAAATGCGAACGCGTTAGCGAACTAATTCATGTTCAGTTTAGGGGAGAGTGGGGTCGCGAAGCCCCCCACTGATTGTAGAGGTTTTTCTCGAAAAGGGATCAAACTAGTAGCTAGTAGCCATTGTTGATGTGATCTGAAACTCAATACTGGAGTTGGAACTTTGGTGCCAGATAACTTTCTCATGTTGTTTCTTTTCTTGTAAGCCAGTAAAGTTTTTTTTTTTTTTTTTTTTTTTTATTGGCTTTGTAAAAAATATATACATACAGCCATAACATAGTGATAGGCATTAGATTATAATATCATGTTAAGATACTTCATTTGCATACATGAATATGGATGGGAATGATAAAATATTCATCATACATAAAAATTTATGTCCGATATGAACTTAAATAAGGCACAGTAAACTGCAGAGTTTCCGGAGGCTATGAGTGAGTCTAGGTTGAAGGGGAGCGTCGTATGATTAGTGGCACAGTTGATGAGTTCGATTCTAGGGAGAGAATTATGGGAGCATTCTAGGATTACATGCTGTGTCGATTCAGTGTTGATTCCGCAGTATCTGCATAGATCTGAATCCGCCAGACCGTATTTATGTAGTCTTTCTCTGGTTACGCAATGACCTGATCTTAGTCGTGTTATGGTCGTGTAAAACCTACGTGAGTGCAATGAACTCGTTTTGTGAAACCACGATTTGGTGGAAGGTGGTGGGAACAGTGAAATATATCTGATTCCAGCATGGTAATTTTCGTGCCATCTTCTCCAGGTTAGAAGTTGGGCTTGGTGTAATTTGCGTTTGAGGTCTGTGTATGGGAAGCAAGGTGGTTGAATAAGCCGTTTAGGTAGTGAGCGGGCATTGCAGGCTTCCCTGTCAACTATTATATTCCCAGGTATGTTTTTATGCCCTCTTACCCACACAAATTTTACTCTTTTTCCCGCTTCTTCTAGCAGGTTGATAGTTTTCAGAATTGACACTTCAATGTGGTTCAATCTGGAGGCTGGCCCAATGTTTTGGATTTTCTGTAGAACGCTGAGGGAGTCTGATATAATCACTACATTCTGTTGGTTGTCGTGTAGTTCTGCGGCATACTCAAGCGCCATCAGAATTGCATATGATTCGGCTGAATATATTGAGGAATGGTCCCACAGACGGTATTGACGGGAGAATTGCTTGGATTCATGGTAAAAGGCACAACCGGCTCTCCCTTCCGAAACTGAGCCATCGGTGAAAACATAACTGCCGTTTGGGTAAAGGGTTGTAAGCAATTGTTGTAAAGCTTGAGCTGGAGAGTTTGGAGGTGCGTATGCTCGTTCTGGAAGTTTAGTAATAGTGCGTGCTTTGGAAAGGATGTCGTATTCCAAGGAAAAGGATGAACGTAATGATCCTTCTGCTAGCCATTGCAGCTCTGATGACCATGAAGTAAAACTTTCGCAAATGCTTGGTTGTTTTTTCTTCTCCCAGTATCGAGAGGTTAGAACCTCAATAGAGAGGTCTCGGATTAGAGAGAAACTAAAGGAATCCCTAGTATACACGGACAGCATGAACCGGTTCGTCAGCATTTGTCGTCTGGAATGAAGAGGAGGTTCGCCGGCTTCTGCCAGTAATACATTGATTGGAGTTGACTGGAGAGCGCCAATTGCGGTGCGAAGTGCCTTGAATTGAAGACGGTCAAGTTTGAGGAGCTGGGTATTTGCTGCTGAGCCATAAAATACGCTTCCATAATCGAGTATGTTCCGTATTGTTCCTTTGTAAAAAAGCAGCGCCGTCTGTGGGTCGGCTCCCCATTTGGTTGAAGTGAAAGAGCGCATGGCATTTATGTAGGCAGTGACTTTCGGTAATAGTTTATCTATATGGCGATTCCACGAAAGGGACCGAGTGAGGTGTACACCCAGGAATTTGACATCTGGCACACAAGGGAAGGCTAGGCTGCCCAGTAGCACTGTTTCCCCAAGGGGAACCATGCGTTTACGCGTGAATAAACACACTGTTGATTTATTAGTAGATATCTTGAGGCCAATATCTTTAAGGAAGTTGATAACATTAAGCGTGCCTTCACTCAGTCTTCTCATGCAGTTATCGATTCCATCTTCTGTTGAGAAGATGCAGATGTCGTCGGCATACTGAATTATTTGCACTCCTTCGGGCAAGATTTCATCTATTCCACTTACATATATCGAGTACAGTAGAGTTGATAGACTGCTGCCCTGGGCCAGGCCTTTAGAAGTTCGTCTGGGCCCTAATAAGGTGTCTTGAGTCCTCAGGTATAAATTCCTTTCCCAAATGAGGTCCACCAGTTGGTCAGCAAAGCGATTTGGTAGCCCTATAGATTTTAGTTTGAGCTGCAGTATGGGAAGGATCACGTCATCGTATGCAGAAGCTATGTCCAAAAATAGCGCTGCCGTTGATTTATTATGCGTGAATCCTAGTTGAATGTTGGAAACCAATCTGTGAATTGCATCTGTGGTAGACCGTCCAGTGCGAAATCCAAATTGAGACGGTGAGAGTTTTGTGTGGTGTTCCAACCACCATTGGAGCCTTAATTTAATCAGTCTCTCATAAGTCTTCATCAGACATGATGCTAATGCAATTGGTCGGTATGATTTCGTTTCTGTTGGTGGTTTGCCCGGCTTCAGAATAGCGATGACTAAGTAGTTATTCCAAGCACTTGGGAAGTTCCCAGAAGAGTGTATGTCATTCAAAATTTTCAGGAGATGTCGCTTATAAAAATCTGGGAGTTTATGCAAAATTGTATATGTGATACCGTCCATGCCTGGTGCAGAGTCTGTGTTGCGTTTGAGGATTTCATTTAGCTCTGTCATTTTAAATGGTTGGGAAAAAATATAGATATCGTCCTCCTCTCCAGCTGGATGAGGGTTCTGTGTGGAGTTGATGAACTCAGGAGAGGCTCCAGGAGGGGTCAAATTCTCCAAGAATTCTTGTGTCCATTCGCCTTGTGCGCAGTTGTTGAATGATCTCAACCGTGAGGTTCCTAGTGATCTAATCCTGTTCCATATTTCCTTTATGGGAGTAAATTTATTTAGCTGACTACAGTACTGTTTCCATGATTCGCGTTTTGTTCTCCGTAAAGTTCTTTTGGCCATAGCTGCACAACGTTTGGCTTCTAAATAGGTCTCGTAGCTGGGATTTCGCTTGAAGTTTTGATAAGCCAATCTACGATTGGCAACTACCTGCGAGCACTCATCGTTCCACCAAGGAGGTGGAGTTCTGCGTGTGAAGGGTTTGGTGGGTGGCGCTGAATAGTTGCATGCGTCGGTAATTATCTTTAAAAACTGTTCATAATTGGAGTTGGATTCCAATAATCGTTGTTTAGCATCTTGCAGGTAGGTGTAGAACTTATTCCAATCGATTTTCCTCAAATTCCATTTTCGGATAGGGGACGAAGGGGGAATGTTTTCCTCCTGACTAGTCTGGAACATTATTGGCCAATGATTGGAACCTAGTGGGTCGTCAAGAACTTTCCATCTATAAGTGCCTGATATGTCCGCTGATATAAACGTGATATCTATTGCAGATAAATTTTGTTGAACGATAGACGGTATGAGTGTTGGAGATCCGTCATTTAAATAGATTAGATTATTTTCTAGTGCTGCATCAATTAGCGATGCTCCTTTTGTATTAGTGTATGAACTACCCACCGCCATATGGTGACAGTTCCAGTCTCCAGCTATTATGCATGGCTTAGGTATTAGCTGAAAGAAACGTTCCCACTGTTGTTGCGAAACTTGATTTGTTGAGCTGTTGTATACAGAGACAAAGTTGATATGTGAGTTATCAGGAAATTTTAAAGTTACAGCAACAAATGAGAAATTTACTAGGCTGAATGTTATGTTCAATGGTTCATAGTTTATGCCATGTTTTATAAGGATAGCGACACCTGCTTTACCGTCATCTCTATCTTGGCGTAGGAGGTCGTAGCCATTGAAATTATATGATCTGCCAGGGATGAACCAGGTCTCAGAAATAGCCGCCGCAGATACCGCGGTATCCGCCAGCAGGCCCTCAAAGCTAGCTTTATTGCTTACTAAGGATCGAGCATTCCATTGGATAAATGATATGTTCTTGTTCGTGTTGCTATTATTCATCTATTGATATGGGAAGTGATAATGATTAATCATGGTACGGTGGATGAATAGTATCAGCTTTTAATTGTGTTGAGAGAAGGTCGTATATTAATTGTTTGACTTTGGGGTCGTGACTTCCCGGTGAAGTTGGGGTAGTACCCACGATATTGAGAATGTCAGTTGAGATTCGTTCGATAGTATAATCTATTTCCATATCGGAAGATTCGTCGTGGGGGTTTTGTTGTTCCCTTCTCAATAGAGGAGGTCTCTGCCTAGGAATTTGTGTAGATGAAGCTTGAGGATATGCGTTATGAGTCGACTCGCCAGGTTGGGTACTCAAATGGTACCAATCTTCTTCCTGGGAGCGATTGGTGGAACGATTTTTGTAATGTTCTGGGCGGTTATAGGGAATCGTTCGGGTTGAACGACGATTTCGTTTTGAAGCTTGTTTAGGAGATATGGAAATTTCGGGGAAATCTTCAGGTGCATCTTGAGAATTTTCTTGAGAGTTTAATGGGAGGAAACGGTTCGCTGTTACTGTAGCGTAGGATTCAGCAAGAACAGCTTGTTTCAGTGGAGTGTTGATCTTATTTTGGCTCCCTCAAAATTAAGCATGAGTCTTTTTTTTTTTTTTTTTTTTTTTTTTGCTTCCTCACTACCGAAGGTAGGGAAGCTTTGTGCTCGTGAAAGAAGTAAAAAAAATTGTTGTCTTCCAAAATCAAAATTTCCACTTGGTTTTTGCTTTTCAGGGCTTGCTGATAAATTTCGGTTCCATGATCGTCTGTTCGTCTATCTGTATGACTGTGTGTCTGTCATATATTACATATATTCATGAATCTAGGACTGTTTGTCTATATTTATTTACATATATTACTTATTTATTTAAATATATATGAAAAAGCGTTAGACTTCGTTTTAGAATATTTTAAAAAGGATATCAATTTATAAAATGTTTGAAAATTTCGCTTTTAAAATTTTTGGAGCCATTGCAATAGTTTCATTTTCCGCTGAAGTTTGCTAGAAGGTAGCTGTTGGAGTGAGTCCGGTCATTTACCATCAGATCATCGCGGACGAAGGCACTTTGCATAGGCCTGGACTCCTAATTACGGGAAAAGGATGGGTGAATGTACAGCTACGGGGACTCATTCGATCATTGAACCTCTCTGTACATTAAACAAACAAAAAATGACCTTCAAATTCAAGTTTTCGAGATCTAAATTTTTGTATATTTCAACCCTTAAATGTCACCCTTTGAGTCTGATCTAAAGTAATGTCGAGATTACAGACACATATTACATGTGATTTTTGAGCCGAACTTTTCTCATGAACCTAGTAAATATACCTATTCACATACTCGTACAGATACAAATGGTGATTATGTTTTTCAAAACATAATTCGTATCTACGACAAGAGAAGATACGAAAAACGAGTTGGTCGCCCATCGCAGATATTTAGGACATACTATGGACTTTGAAAATTTTAAAATGCTGAAGGCCTGTTATACTGAATTTTGCTATGCAACTACTCTTCAATGTTATAAGTCTATATTCTTATATAGGTGTATATATGAGGAATAAGGTGACAAATGAGTGGGTTACTTTCATGGTTTATTCAAAGATTTAAGTGTTGTTCCAAAAGATTCTACGGGTTTTTTTTTTCATTAACCTGAGAGGAACCAATAGTTGGGTTTACAGTTTGAACTGAAAAAACAACGCAGGAGTTTTGGATAGAGGGATCAAGTCTGATGGATTCGCAAAAGAGGATAATCAAATAGGTATCTAAAATGCTATATATGAAAATCGTACATGCGTAATTAGACTGATGAGGTTAATCGTACCTTGATAGCTGAGCGTCAGGAGGGGATTGATAATATAAGGGGAGCCCCACCTTCCTTCAGTGGACGGCCCTCTTCTCTGACTCCGCTCTTACCCCTTCGCCCCCTCCGAATCCACTATTCGTTGAATCTTGTGACTGACGGCCGATTGATTGTGTAAAGCATGCTATCAGTCCTCACAAGGGAGAATTTTTTTTTTTTTTTTTTTCCAAAAAACAATAACTTCTAGAAATGGGTTAAGATAAAAAATTCCAATTCAATTAATTTCCAAAAATACACTCGAAACTTGAGCAAAATTCACTCGTATTATTTAGGGACTTTAAATGTATAATTACCAACACCAACAAACCAGGTGAAATATACGGAAAAACATTAGTACCTACAAAAACGTAAACAATTTTAAATTTGACTTTCATAAACTGATAATTTTAAACTCGATTTTTATCACAAAAAGAAAACGATAAGTAGATATTTAACAATTTCGAATTTAATTATCGTCTCCCTAAAGAAGCCCCCGTTCCTTGGGAGAAACGTTGGAGATTAATTTAAAAAAAATTTAAAGACAGAAAGACCTTTTTTGTTAAGTCTTGTTACAATTTGAACTGTCCAAATAAAGAAACGTTACAAATGGAGATGACCAAATTTTGTCATAGCAAGTGAAATTAAAGTAGATCCTCAGATCGTGTACAGTTTCGTGATATCACTCCACATTTCTACGATCTTCTCAGCACTCTGAGTTATGATGATAAATCTGTTCTAGAATCGAAATACGAGTAACATCTTTTATGCGTAAGGTGTTTTCTAAAAAAATTAACGCAAACATTTACTTTAAAATCTGGGAATTATTATGAGGTTTTGGGACACCTCAACATGATTGTGAATAAATAAGTTTTCCGTTGAGTAAGTAGAATATTATATCGAATCAACGACCTAAGTATGTGAAGTTTGCCTCCACGAATATTAGACTCTGCTGCTAGCGACAGTGAAAAGAAATTGCTAAATAATATGATGAAACACAACCAACCACTTTTGTTGAATTACACATCAAAATTGAAACAAATCGGGAATGTAGTTTCATAATAAATCCAGATGTGAAATAACTTTGAAATGCACTTTGGGTTTTTTTACGGCTTCTCTGACAACCAACATCGCGGAAAGTCGGCAAAAGAATGTTTACGACTTGGGTAATCTCGACCAGACACTGGGAGATGGTTCTAGCGAGTGACATTCCCTCATCTCCAAGTATAGACAAGAATTGTTGGGTGGCTTTTAACTTTCTGAGTCATCATATTAACGACTTCCCGAGCGGAAAAGGTCTCTATGACTCTCATTCTGAAAATCAAAACGAATGCTATAATCAAAGAACGAGTATGAGGCAAGATTAGAGCGAGTAGAAAATAAAATTAGCACCCGTTGGCTTGAAGGAGAGTTCACAGCAAGCGGTTAGGAGAAACAGTTGGGTGCTGAAATTTGTGGTCCTAAGGTTCCCTTGTCATCCTTTTTGTTGTCTAATTTATACTATGTGAAAGAAAGATATTGGTAAGTAATGAATGCATTACTATGTTGGGTTTCTAACCCTATGATTTTGGTAAGAAAGCTAGTATATATCATTATTTCACTGTATGAACCCCCTATATTATTACCTAACATGTACGTGCTACCATCGTACCACCCCTCCATTACCACTATGATAAGGTATGAATTGCTTTTACGTTGGAAGACCTAACAATAAAGAGAGATTCACTGAAAAAGGTTGAATTTATCCGGTATTATCGATATCCCCCCCCCCCCCCCTACCACTATGAAAGTCGAATTTACTGAAATTGTAGGGACGAAATACTTCGATCAAAATATAGTAAAATAATAATACACACGCACACAAAAAAAAGGATGCGAATAGTAAAAATATCTCGATTCACCAGTGTAAGCCCCTCTCCTCCATTCACACCATTATATACATAATGAACACCTGACATAGCTATTAATATTTTAAAATAATTTATCAACTATTAATTGTTGTGGTTTTCCGAAGGTCTTTTTTCTTGATCGACTTACGGCGCTGAAATTTGAAATAAAGGCCTTTGGAATATCTACAATACAATAATTCCAATATGGTATGGAGACGCACCGATCAGCTGAGGGAGCCTTTAGGCTAATCGCTAACCTCGTCAACATAAGGAGATGAAATTTGAAATGGAGCGCTTTTGGCACACGTGTAATACAATTGAAAAGTATGGAGGCGAACTGATCAGTATAGGGGCCTCAGACTTTAATTCCTTTCCTGATCGAACCTACAATACTGAAATTTTAAATATAGTGCCTTTGGAGCTCCAAGAAAACAATTTTACGAGATACGGAGGACCTCATATCAGCGGAGGGTCCTCTGAGGCGAAAAACAAACAAACATATCAAACCAGTATACATTCTATGCAACTCTTCTACACGTGCATAGTTGACTTCGCCATAAATCGTTTGGTTTTTTTGCATTCATTTTAGTAAAATTGTGGGGTCCTGGGGCTGTAAAGGGGTGTACTTTTTGTGAGGCGAAGTAGAAAAACGATGAAGGGCTATTTATTACTACATTAATAAAAATTTGTATATTTATTTGCAGCGATTTCTATGCACTGAGGGAGATTACTAAATCGAACAACATATATTATTTACCTAATTTTTCATATGAACAGCTTCCTAAACAGTGAGAAGACACAAACGCACTTTATTTCAAGAATATATCCACCTTCATACTGCCACAAATAAACCGTTGTGTAATAAATTCATCGTTTTTATTGTTGAAAGAGATCTCTATTTACGTATCAACCTTGTGACGACAAATACCAAGCACCATTTGATATCCTAACTTGTTTTTGAATACAGTGTCATTCCCAGTAAGCTGTTTACTGAGCAATAATGATCCCCACTTAACCTCAACTTGTTTCAAGCTTTTCGAGGGTACATAATCCGGATATTCGAGATTAACGAGGGACCCGAGAGAATACCGAACCAGACGATATATTGGAAAAGAGTTTTCCCACCCTCATTTCTCTTACTCGGATCATTCCAAGCCTGACGATCTGACACGTTATTACGAACCATATTGAAACTGTCAGTGGCAATCAAAAGGCTCCTCCTCACGACCCTCCGGCAGATAGCATGCATGTCCGGGATATTGGCTCCCTGCCTCCTCCACAGCGATATCCCCTGTTGGGCTATCGCCCTTTTTCCTTCGGATGACTTCGGGTTCTTGTTTGATATCTTAACCCTTATACGGCCGTATCAATCAAACTAGACGTGTGATAAGTAAACGAACAGCTGCCCCCTTCAATGATTCATACCTAGTCGACAAAAAATATCTATTGCGAATTGATATTTCTTCATTGAATGGAGATTGGAGAAATAATCCATTTTCTACCCTTCTCTTGGACAGTCTAGATTATTTCATTTTACATAGAAATCGACGAAGGTCTTCCGAGAGACTGCTTTGTGTTGTTTGTGAAGTTTCTTTGAATATTTATCAGTATTTGAGTGAGTTTCTTCATATATCTTTAGACGAACTATTCAGAATCCACCGTTGGAAATCAAGCCAATGAAATTGTTGACTAAACGGTATCGATCTACGAGAAACTTGTAATATTATGAACTACGCAACGGAAATGCCAATTTTGTATGAAATGAAAATCAATCGTTATCTATATTTGCAACAACTTGTAGTTGCTCTCCTCAGTGATTCAAGGACAGAAGCAACTGCAACAAGAACTAATGATTGCACTGAAAAAGCGCCCAGCATAGGGCAGAACAGAAACTCAGCATAAATAATATCCAAATTTTCAACCAGTTTTTGATGAAATTGTCAGAAAATGTGTAGTTTAGGTAGAAAATAGTCCCCTATTAGTCTCATAGTTCATAAATCAATATTCTACTCTGTAGGAGGCCACCTACACGATCAATTTCTGGGATATCGTGGATTATCATTTGGATTGATCGGTTCCTGATACGTCCATCACGTTAGTGGTCGAAATCTCTGTTGTTGATATAAATTTGTTGGTAATTCTGTAAGATATTACCCAACACAATCAACTTGAGATATTTTTCACTAAATGTGAGCGAAGATTCTGATGTGAAGTATGAACTACTACTAAACGTACTATTTACACCTTACTGGATATGATTCACTTTCCTTGTTTTCTGGTTAAGAAAATATTCAGCTGATTAAAAATCACAGGATTCTTAAGTAGTTGAGAAGACTATAGCATTCCTGAACACCAAGCTACATATATCTGAGAGGAAACGGATGCAGAAAGTCAAATAATCGTAGGTCTTTACAGATCTCAGATCTGTTACAGAACCTTTGGCGATTGGCACCATTTGCTGGAGCCACTGTAAAAACGAGTGTTAACCTCGCCAAGTTGCCACCACGAATGGAGCTCACAACATTCAATTCTCGTGCCCTTGCAATCAGACAGAATCCTTCAATTAACGTAGTATTTCGTGGAAAAAAGGATACCATGATCTCTTTTAACTATTTACTATACAAATTGTGCTTGTTCCGCTAGTGTTTCTGATCCAGAAGTGGAAGGGGTTAGACCCGCTTTGACGTCTAGGGGTGGATATGGCCACAGCCCCATCAGGATGATGGCAAGGGAAGCTGCCCCATATCAGTTGATGCACGCCGTTTCGTACATCTTCAGGGCGGGTAGTAGTAGTTGCAGAAATACGAGGCTCATCAGTTTGCGCACATGGCTGCTATGTACAGTATCATGCAATAAAATCTCAGACTCGAAGTTGAACGATTCATTAGAAGAGGAAGGATTTGAAAGGATTGATTGAAGGAATGAACCACAATATGGTTGATTCCATTACCCCTTGACATTGTGCTACTTACCTCTCTGAAGCTTAATTTTATTGATTGTACCATCATGGAACTGGTGTTTCATTCTTCCAGAGATACATATATGTAAGCTCCCCCCCACCCTTCATTTAGATACCGTAAAGTACTCGTAGCTTTAATTTCCAATAGTTGCAGGCTAAATATAAAACTGTACCTCAATGGAAAGGTTCCTTATCTACTGCTAGAGTCAGTTGACGTCTTCAGTACTCATTCGTAAGCGAAAAATCGGACCTGTAATAGGTATGTTGGATTTCATACCTATGAGTAGGATGGTGGGTCACACGCAAAACCAACAAATATGTATTACTAAATAGTGACATTCGTGTTACAAATACGAGGAGCTATGTGCGGCACTCAACCTGGCAGGCTTTTTTTCGTGCCTTATGGTGGGATCATCAAAACGCACTATCTAACATGCTCAATTTCTTGATTTCTAGATAAAATTGGGGCTTCAGAATTCGGATAATGAAGAATAATAATTATCTTAGTATGTCACTATTATAGTAATTATTTTATACATTGTAGTAATAGGAATGTTAATTTTACAAAACTGATCAGTCCGATAACCTAAATCAAGTAAGGCTTTGAAAGATGCGAAGGCTACGTCATCGTTTTCTTAGGACTGCAGTAAGTAGAATAGTTGCTGGATTACTTTTCAAGTGTCTAGTAGGTACCAGAACTTCATTATTTTGTTCTGAAAGAAGAACGTAATGGTAGAACACAAAGAGAAAGCATTCTAGCCGGTGAATTACGGTTGTCTTTGGAAAACCTTTAAAAACACCCCATTTATCAGTATGACATAGCCAAAGGGGCGTTGTAACGGTAAAAATGTCAAAGGTGAACTCCGTAGTTCGCTCGATTTCTCGAAGAGGAAGAAGAAGACACGAAGTTGAAGAAGGGGAGGCGTCGTGTTTTATGGGCTATTTTCCCGCACAAAAGGAGAAATTCGTGAACCCACTAGAGGTTGCTCCTCCTCCTGTACCCCTTCTAGCTTCCTAATGGTCGCAAATGCTAAGAGAGACGGGTTAAATTGAGGATAATAACGCTTCCCTTGAGGAAGAGAGGTCCCAGCAACAGTGTTTTCCTCCTTGGCACCGAAAGTTCCCCTAATTGTCGCCAGAGTGCGTCCGAACGGGTAACTTTGCCCTTTTCCCGAAGAAGATGATGTTTATAGCCCCATCGGTTCGCCCTAGACCACCTTCCCCCCTCGTGTTGCTCTTCGTTTACTCTAATGCGGGGGGAGGCCGGTTAATGGGCCTTTAAAAGATTTGGGCCGCTCAAACGGGATTCGCTTTGGGGTAATTCGCGTTTTTCTAATCCGATTTGCGGTTAACCCTCTCGGCATTAACCTTTTAAAATGCTCGGTGGCTCCATTCCGCCCTAAGACAACACTAAATTCTGCCTAATCCCAACTCATCCGATAACGAAATCGACATATTACAAGGAAGTATATTAGAAAGGGGTTGTTTTCATTTCCTGTCACAAGGTTATTTTGCAGTATTATTGGCCAATTAAATCCATGGATAACACGCAGCAAATTATCGCAGTTTATTATTTTCGTCTACGCTGGTAACTGGCCTATAATGCAGGTACTGCTTTTAAAAATTGATTGAAAATATTACGATAACTCAACATTCCCACCCCCCACACTTAGAAATTTTAAATGGCAGAGAATGGATTCTAAGAGAAACCTAACGCTTTGAGCTAAAAAAGATTCACCGAAATCGGTTGAAATATTTTTCCGGCACTAAATGCACCTGTGTTTTTCGATGTATATGTTCCTAGAACAGTCTAAACGGATTTGTATTCGTTTTTAGCAACCTCATGCTTGGGTTGCCTGCACTCACCTGGAGGGGCTTGTTTCCACGGATCCCATAATTTCAAATTTGAGATTCCTAACAAGGAAAAAATCTCCTGCTTAGTGGTGGGTATTTAGAAACAATTTTTCACAAAGTTCCAACTCTGCAAATCCGCTTTTTTGAATTAATATAGTAATAAACTTCATATAGTGAATTTAGAAAAATTCACTTCCAAAAGATAATTAATTTTTCTGAGGAAAACAGCTTCATTATGTATTCCTATTGCCTTCCCACTTAACTCTAATTAAGATTGTAATAACATAAGCAGCACTTGCTCATGCTCGCAGATAAAACAGAAACCAAGTAAGCAACTTCGTTGAAATGTTTTATCTCCACACATGGAAAGTATACATTTTCCATTTTACCCAGGAATTTTTATTAGTTATCCCTTCAACGGTCGAGGGTATCAATTGATAAGTGATTTCATTGAATTCAATGCTTTAAAATATGTACGTGAGTGTTCGCAACTAAAAACTGTGTCTTTATTTTAAAAGTCTTAGAAAGTTTTAAAAAAATATTTATTTAATAATGTAGTTTTTCACAAAAATTACCTTTTTTTAGCCAATGTGCGGTGGGGCGTGGGGATTTTCATTCATGCCCTCAAGTTACAGAATTCCTGACGAGGTTGTACCTAGTTCATAGATCATTTATCTTTAAATAATTATACATCTATTATTCATTTTTGCATAACGATTGCTACATATAATTTGAAACCTTAGAATTGAAAATTTGATTGTAACAACCCAACGAGAGCAATCATTTGAGAATCGAACTAGTTTTTCTTTTCCTCCATTGCTATCGCGAAAAACGATTGGTGCGGTAATCTGTAACTCGCTAGTTTCTTCAATCTGTACGGGTAAAGAGAGACTAGAGAAAACCTATTACAGCTCCTGCAGGAAGAAAAGTACCTACCGAATATCCCTAGAATAGAGGTACGTGTTCCGCATACAGCCCTTCGGTCTAGCTGATTCCGCGGTTAGCAGTATAGCAGGTCTCAATCGACGCTATAGCCCATGGGCAGGTAATAACGTTAACCACAATCGATCCGCCGCCAAGCAATAATCTCCTGTAACTAATACGACAAGACCCCAGAACCAGTTCACACTGATTTTGGATTTGTCTTCAAATTAGCAGAAGGATGATGGGCTTTGAGGTTTCCTGATGATTACGGATGTTGTCACATAGATATCAGTGGGATTATTTACTGATGAGACTAGAATATAATCTACTGTGATTTGTACATTTACTCCAGGATTAGAAAATAGGCATATAAGATCCCTAAAGGGGAGTAAGTAGATCTGACAAAACTACGAAAGTTTCAACATTTATTGCGATTGCAATAATTTAATCATTAATTAGTTGCAAACAGCGTCTTTAGGTTTCACTGTCGCATTGATGGAACATTAGAGAGTAGTGGTGGTGGTGGTGAATAGGAAAATGCTCCGGATTATTACAAAACGGCTTATAATTTTTGTATTGCTTAACCCTTCTACGCATAACACTTGTCTATAATTACTAATCGCAGTATACAAGTAATTAACATCATCTAAATATACTCGCACTGGTGTGTGTGCCTATCAAAGAGAAATTAATTAAAATAAATAAAATGCCTCACTTAACTAGTCGTTCGTTCCCTTTCTTAGTTGGACTGCCAACTGAAAATTAATTATGTACATTCTTCACCTATCTAAGCTTCACAAGCCCATCTATAAGTGACGAATGATATATTAAACTCGGTTTCGTCAAGTGAGAATTCAAGTGGAGTTATATCAGCTGATACGATCTTTGTAGTTCATAAGGTGGTTTTTACTATGATTCACCAGTTACGATTCACTCCCGTGTTATGTTCTATTATTTTTGTATTGCTTAATCCTTCTACGCATAACACTTGTCTATAATTACTAATCGTAGAATAGGTAATTATCATCATCTAAATATAACTGCACAGGGCGCTTACCAAGGAGAAATTAAATTAAATACTTCACTTTTCTAGTCTTTCAATAGTTAACAAGAGCTGGCCTGCCAACTGAAACTTAATTATGTAAATTCTTCACCTATCTAAGCTTCATGAGTCCATCTATAAGAGACAAATCATATAATAAACTCTGTTTCGTCAAATAAGAAAGCTAGTGGAATTATATCAGTTGATACAATCGTTGTAGTTCATAAGGCGGTTTTTCCTATGATTCACCAGTTACGATTCAACCCCGTGTTGATGTTTTATTGTTCTGTTAAAGTTCTAGCTCTTATGGAGAGCAAACGGGTGAATTTACAGGACCTGGGTGGTTTCATTCGATTCTTTGAGATGGTATCTACGAATGAGATCAAAATAAAATTACTGTTACCTTGAACGTTGTCGAGATTTTAATTTTTAAAGATATCAGCCCTAAAATTCTACCCATCAGGGTTGCCCGAAATTGATGACGAGCTCCTAGGACCAACTATACCCCATACGTGATTTTTGACTCAAGTTTAATTGGTCCACTAATTTTGGGAAAAAAAGCTCTGTACGGGCACATCCCCGGCCGATGAAGGTATGATTTTCTGGTCAAATTTCATAAAGTTCGGTAGAGTAGTTTCGGAGATTTTTTATTTATTAAATTTATGGATTTGTATTTATTTATTTTTATTTTTTCATTTTATTTATCAAATTTTAGGATTCTACGCATCTTTAAACAAAAGCCAACAAATAACAAGGGTGGTTTACTTTCATTTTTTCTTGATCTATCAAAATGGTTTGTCGTTAAAAGTAATAAACCAAAAACTTATTGTATAGACCGTATGCCATAATTCACATGGGATGCGTTTTCACTGTATACGTCAATACATCATCTGTATTACGTCATACGCATCTCTTCTCGATCTAGAAGTACATAACATCGACATTCGCGTTAACTCGCGTTTACCTGTGGGCTGCCGCCATTGAGTAGAATATGTTGCACTATTAGAGTTTTTTTTCTCTCTTGTCTTTGTGCGATATCAACGCTGTGGTTTAAAGTGTCATTTTGTGCCACAAACTAATGAACCGGGCACTTGTGAAATTTCCCCACTCAGCAAATCTTTTAATTTCATTCAACCCTGATTCTGATTTTTTTCACCCATTCATTGTCCAAATTGAAATCGATAATTGGTATCCCATATCTTTTACTTAAGTATCTCTCATCATAATAACTTTTACTATATCCCTCATATAATGCCATTCCAAACCATTATTATTATTATTATTATTACTACCATACAAAATTTTCTATACCGCTGTGTTTATTATATGCTTTTAATTAGGATCGCCCGTACTTTGAAAATAAACAAGTACTCCACCATTATCATCAGTTTGTGTTACTGATATCGTTGGATGAAGTAATGATTGTCGTTGGATGTGATGGAAATACAATTGAAAATGAGAGTAAACATTTTATTGATATCTATAACGTATTGTTATATCTATCGAATCAACTCTGGCTTACGTTATTTCCTGAGAAATGAGCAATTTGTGCAGCGAGATGTTTACAGAATACTTAATATTGAGAAGATCAGCGATTATGATATACGTAACATAAGAAGGAACAAAAAAGGGCATACATTCCGTAATCGAATCATTTAGCATCATTCATCATTCGGAACAGAAAGCACAGGGGGGTTTCATCAACTCTACCAAAATCTTCAGAAAAACAAAACTTATCCACCTAAAGAAACAATTTTTGGTGGCTACTTACCTACTTTATTACTTCTCTATCGTTCATCAAAACACCGGCATTTAAGTATTCGAAAACCCTGATTATTGGGTCACTTCGTCAGATTTTGAACATTGAAAGTAGTTTACATTTTTGTGCCCTTTCGGTTATATAAGCCAAATGGTCTCTCACTTTTGCACTCAACAATTCAATCTTCCGCAGTAAGTATTCAAAATATAGGTAAAAAACACGAAAAACGATTTAAATCTCATAGAAACTTCGCCACTACAAAAACAATCGTGTCGTTACCAGGGGACAGGTCCAAGTGGAAGACTTGCTGCATACCGTAGGTTTCAAAACTGGCAGGCATTTGCTTCTATTTGGAACGTAGAATGATGAAAACGAAACGAAAACCAACACCCAACAAAAAGACCTTCTTGGTTTCACTTGTCTCACATGACGTTTTAAGAAGTGAAGACTATAAAACCTTTCCGTTCGCAGTCAGAGCGTAACTACCAGGGTTGCCGTTCCACCGCAATTCCGGTAGATCTACCGGTATTTAACTTTTTCTACCGGGCTACCGGTTTGAGGCTTGAATCTGCAGGGATTTAGAGTTCTGAGCAAAATCCAAGACAAAACCATGGACCAACGAGTACACATTCTCTTTATTCTATCTACCATACACAGTACCTACATGGAAAAGTGGACTTTCCTCCTTCCATCGAATGTAGGTACCTACATTCCAGAATTGTACTACCAGGATCTACCGGTTTTTTTTTTTAACCAGATCTACCTACCAGTTCCGTTCACGTCTAATCTGTGGTCAACTTAGGTTTTTGGTATTACTTCAATATGATGCATTCTAGGTTTTTATAATTTAATAATTAGTATTACCTGGGTACATGAATTTCACTTGCTCAGTGCTCACATCTTTGTTTGCCTTCGCCTCGTTGTTTACTGTGGTTACTTACTGTGCTTATTCATCTAGAGTTTTATATCTTACATAAGGATCAGCGTGGTCTCAATTTCCGATCTTCAATATCAATTCAACTGTACAGGTAACCTAGTTTCCCTTTCCCATTAAATATACTACCTACATTTATTTACATATCTGCTGATTGCAGCTTCTTGTTCCCCATAGGTATATAACTCTAATTGTTTCCAATTCTTCCAAGGTTGAGGAAACGTTGGACTGAACCTACCTACTTGTGGACACATAAATTCAAATGTTACCTACAAATTATACCTACTGAGTTCAGTTGTTACTGATGTGCCTCGTAAACCCCATATTATATCCTATAATCTCATCTATTTGATACTGAAGTGCCTAACTACTGCTACTTTTTTATGGCTGATGAATTTAACAATGTAGTACTAAAAATTGATGGGTACACTGATATGGTCCATACTAAAATGAAAAATAATACTGTGGATTCGATCCAGAAGATTTCATAGTCGACCGTACGAGGGTTTTAGCCTAGAATGCAACCCTACAGTAATATTGTATTCAATTGATAAAGTATTAGCTAAGTCATAGTTCGTTCAAAAAACTACCGGGAAATCTACCAAATTTCCAGAATTGTACTACCAGGATCTACCGGGGGTTTTTTTTTACCAGATCTACCAAAAAACAGTGTTGGGCTGGCGGCAACACTGGTAATTACTGAGCGTATTGAGGCCTAAGATGCGGGACGCATCGTTACGCTGAGGCACTCAGTTTCCAGCCTGGGAATACAGGTGCGCGGTCGGTTTTATGCCACTATAACCCTCTATTATATGTTTCTTTACGAATGCGCTTTATGGAACACCAATTTTCTTTATTAAATAACCCAAACTCCTCAAAATTTCAGGTAGTTAGAGGATCAAACGTGAAATCCCATACCATAAATAAAATTCCGATACAATTTGGCAAATTCGTTTGGATATTTTTCAAGAAATCTTGGAGTTAGATCTTAGCATACCTAATTAAAATCCGTGTGTAAGGGTGAAAACATAGTCTCATAGCGTTTCAAGACATCGAATTTGAATCGTTGAGCTGTAATCTATCACAATTTATATCAAACCTTCCACAACCTTTATATCAACTGTTTTTGAACTTTTGGAAATATAATCCCTTCTCAAAAATAGCAATCCTTGGTTCTAAAAATTAGGGTCTTCCCCAATAATAGTGTCAAAACCATTATATTGGTACTTACTAATTTTGATCTTGATCAGTGGGGGGATCGGTGGGGGTTCCAAATTTACTTTCACAGTAGAAAATAAAGGTACCATATCGGAAAAAATAAACAAATGCCAATTATATTGCAGCACTAGCCAGTTTGGCAAATTTATTGTAAGTTCAATCGGCTGCATAGTTTGTTTATTTCAGTGAAATCAGATTCTGAAAGTATCTTAAATATAGAAAAAATCCAAACGTATTAGGTGGCTTCCACATAAACCGGATGGTGGTGTGGTAACATTTCAAGAGTTTCGGAGGTGGGTGTCTCCAAAAAATATACCAACAGATTGGCGCTTCTGGCTGACCAGTCAGTGGATCCTTATGAAATGAAACCTATCAAACTCAATTTCCGGTATAAGAATTAAAATCAGCGATGCTGAACAACAGGAGTCAACGTAATGTCTCTGGTAATTTGTAAAAAGACACGGTGACGATTAGTTAACAAGGTCCTAAAAACCCACGAGATTATAGATAGTCCGTCAAACCGTGAAAGAGAAGGTGGGAAACGGATTCGAAACGGGTCCACCCGATAAACCGGACAATCCGCTGACAGAACGACCGATTCCGGAGGCCAATGCATTACTAATGTTAAGCTACTTATCCTCTTGAGGCATAGGTGGGATGTGCGGCCAACTAGAGAGGACTCCATCAGGCATCAACACTGATAGATGTTATCGGGAGGGGCGACTCGGGCTTAGCCCGGGGGTTTAACCCTGGAACGCTGGAAACTCCCAGAAAGGGAATTCGCGACTGGCAGTTGGTAATCGTGTCACAGGAGAGAGCCAGCAGCTTGGCGGGGGAAGCTCTTCGAATATTCAAATTGCGTTTGACCTCCTCGTCACCGCTGGGTCAAATAGCGATTAAAAGGGGATTAAAGTAGGATGAACTGAAAAAAGTTCGTTGTTTCCATTTTCGGGAGAGTGGGATTTGTATTGATCCTCGCACAACCCACATAATACCTCTGGATTAACGTAGTATTCCTACAAGTAGACGCAACGTGGGTGAAGAATCAGTTTCCACGAATTTTTAGAAATATAGAATATGGTAAGTCATTCATACTAAAAATTGTTATTCTGGCAACTTCAATCGTCATTCTAACTAGGATTCATGTTACTTACTCCCAATTTTGTTAAGAACGACCTCGGCTGCTTTTTATTCGGTAGATGGACTTGCCGGGTTTGCTGTGAGACAAGTTTATTATAACTTACAACCAGTAATCCACGTACATGGGCTATTTGAAGCACAAATTATAAACGTTGTTCAACAATTTTAAACATTATACAACTTTAAATTCAGTACCTACTTAATTCATCCATTCTATTTCACCTAAGGTATTTCACAATATGCAATCATAATAATCTGCAACATCTCTACCCCTAAACAGTTTCAACACTGAGGTTATAATGAACCACCCACCATTTAAATATTATATTAATTAATTTCCGTCATGACTGTGCAATGCATTAATAATTTCTCTGTTCTCGTGCATTTTCGTTAGTTTATTGGGGTCGCCCGTGCAAGCAACAAAAATGAAGTTCTCTAACGAATGAATCAAAGGATTGTGTTGATAGCGAAATGTGTAAAATAATTTGAGCAATGGCAATTTTCATAACTGAGATTATGAAAATTTACGTTTGTGCACGATCAGAAGGACTTAAAGATCCGTAAGCTCTTATTAATTTGTATAGATAGCCAACTATTGATTCAACTCCTGTGATAGCTGAGAATTTCAGGAAATGGATGACTTCAACTAATTTCAAATATGAAACAACTCTTGAAAATTGGATTATTTTGTTCTATTTATTAGAGTAGATCTTAGTAATCGACCAAAAATACATTAAAAAATTAAATTTTCATAAAATGTAATATCTAAATTTGCGAGTGAGCCGAACTGCATTAACTGAAATAGTAACATGATTGAAATTGAAGTTATTATCAAAGTTTTGGGGAGAATAAACCGTTTTCAGACAATGTCCTTCCAGACAATAACTCTCATTAGGATTGAGATAAAAATCTCGTTCTTGCGCAAAAAAAAATCAAGCATTCCCAACAAAAGGATGAGTTGGTTTGGCCAGAATTTTAGAGCACATTAAATTCGTAAAATTCCAAAAACTGTGTTGAAAAATCATAAAATAACAATGGGTAAAAACTGTAAAAATCGTCAAATTTATGTTTCTAGCAGAATTTTAGTTGAACATTTTATCAACAATGAACTACTAAAACATTTAGAAATTTATGCACAAATTCATGCTGAAAAATGTGCTTACATTTCATTATTATTTGTCAAGAAACATTTAAAAACTGCAAAAAAGCTAAGGATTCAAAATCTTTTTTGAATCGCAGAATATTATTTAGAACGAGTTTTTTGTCATAAAATTGGCAGTTAACAATTTCTTAGCTCTCAAAGTCCTGAATTTTCAAAACAATTTAACATAATTTAGTACCATGTTTTTCGAAAATTCGCTCATACGATCATGCTGCATGACTGGAACTGTTTCAACTTTATGCAAGGATAAGTCTATGCAAAATTAACTATATGCAATACTGAAATCATAAATTGTTTTGTTTAATTGGGATATTATTTGTATTAAAGGTTGGAATAAGCAACTACTTTTTCACTCATGCAGTTCAGTTCTTCGTGAACAAAATTCACGAATTGGTAGAATATTAGTTTATCTTAAAGTTATTTACATAACAGACGCTACTGTGATCCTTTATCACGACAATCATAAATATGTGTATCAGCGCAAGGTCTACACGACAGAATACATTATCGGATCTCATCGCATGAATCAAAAGATTACACCTATGTTACATCGCATCTAACGAACCGTTCTCATAACTCTTGGCTCTGCTGAGCCAGGCGGGCATCTCCTCGGGGATATATAATATAAATATATATATATCTACATAATATAATGTCTATTGCAGATGTATTACAATAAAACAAAAATATCGCGGCA
Organism: Adelphocoris suturalis; assembly: GCA_030762985.1. Classification (NCBI taxonomy): domain Eukaryota; kingdom Metazoa; phylum Arthropoda; class Insecta; order Hemiptera; family Miridae; genus Adelphocoris; species Adelphocoris suturalis. The sequence continues at coordinate 81,492,162 of CM061044.1, forward strand.
CAAGGGATTTTTGCGGACCGTTTCCCGAACGTCTCGCGAGCATCGTTGATCTTTTCCCCCCTCCAAGTCGAGTCTCCAAGCATTAGGATCGCAATAAACCTCAAGGAAAATCCTTTGCTCGACAGGGTGGGCCCATGAATATCGATGGAACATTCGTCTCCTTCCATCCATAAGTTACATTTATGCAATACCTTTGCGTCTTTATTTTTCCTGACATGCCTCCACATTTGTCTTCTTTACGGTCGCGATTTCAGGAGGAAGAAATAGACGGATTCAACATTTAACAATACCGCTGGAGTACCACCTGACGATTCAAATGGTTATAACTAGTGGAGTTCCTTATCATTTTTTTAAAGAATAGGGTGGCTACAACATGAACAGTAGTTAGAGTCTTCCTACTATACCACAATAAGTGTTACCCATATATTTACTTTACATTTTGAAATGAAAATAGATTTCATTCATAAACATTTTACTCCATCCGCGCTCTCCTATGATGAGTTTCCTTTCTATGATTTTTCAGTTTCCTGGACAGGCGAGTCCCATACTGGGAAGAGGGGTATTGAGCGACACCAGTGGGCAACTTTGAAGAATCATAGAAAGAAAAGCTGCAAATTATCACACGACGGTTTATTATTTCTGAGTTAGATAGCCCTTCTATGAAGATCATTGGTATATAATTTTTAAACCCCGTATGTAATATATGATCAGAACATGGCGCATCGTGCCTCCGAGAAGGGTTAACACTTTTACAGTTCCAAGACCCCGCAATTTTACGCTTCACAGTAAAGATGTTTAAAAAACGGTAAAATAATGCTTGAAGTTATTTACGTTAGCGCATGCACAGAATGGAGTAATGATTTGAGAAAGATGAAATTGGTAGGGTACAATATACAGCCTAACCCACCAATTCTCAAAAATCTTATGGGTAATGCTCATTGATGTGCATTATTACTCTCTTCAGGCTAATATGACCCGGACAAAGTAGAGGGGAGGGAGAGAGAGAAAGGGAGCGAGAAACAGAAGAGAAGAGAAAACAGAAACATTCTACCACGCTCATAATGTTAATTTGCGATTGTCGCAGGAGGTTTGCCGGAATAAAGAGTTTATAATGTAGTTTTATTCGAAAAATATCCAAAACAAAAAACTTCGAGTATATTAAAAACAAAAAAAAAAAAAAAAAACTCGAGTACCTATTGAAAGTAGTAGGATGTTAAATCAGAAGTTAATGTATCTCATGGGTCATATGTTACCCATAAGTGTAGAAGAAAGGTTAAGTTATGTAAATTCACTTTTCCTAATTTACATATTGAATAGTTTCCACATTGAGCCATTTTGTCGTAGCCATTTTGCAAGCTCCTCACGTGGTTTTACTGTTTTCACTTTGCCGTCCAGTTTGAGTATCCAGTTAACATTCGTACGTTATGTCGGCGCAGTCCCACAAGAAAAAGAACGACGCGCTTAACCCACCCATGTAACGTTTTCACCACTGAAACGTGATTATTCCGTTCCCAGAGCACGTGGGAATAGTAACTCAAACGTTTTCTTGCAAAAATTATCGACTGCTTATACGCCCTAGGAGGTGGTCGTTAAAAAAACCTGCGAAAAAAGGGCCATAGACGGCAAAATGCATGGAGCTTGTCCCGACACGTTTTCAATTAGGTCGATTAGGCAACTACTCCGGGAATTTTATGGAGTTCTAGTCGTTATGCGCCTTGTAACGACCACTCAGTTAAACCGTTTCGTAAGAGGCTGGGAGTATATCTCAACGAGCCTTTAAAGAGACTTCGCCCCAAAAATAAAGAAGGAAAAAAAAGTTTTTTTTTTCGGGTTTTATATTTATTGAATTTATTTGTTTAAATTTGAACCTCTCGAGTTGTTATGTTTATTAACACATGGTTTTTGGTATTGGAAATTTAAACATACGAATTGTATATCTCTACGAAATCTCCAACTATTGAAAATTTGTGTTATGCTTGAATGTTAAACGTTTCATAAATATATTAATTTGTTTGCCTTAAAAAAATTTGTTCACTTCCTAAAAACTGCGAGTTTCAAGTGGTTACGGGCCCAGGACAGCGATCTGAAGAACGAATAGGCAGGTTGTGAAATATTTGAACCAGGGCATGCAGCAACTTAAAGAAATCGAGGTGTCGACTGTAACACGGCTTGAAAATGCCGAAAACTGGCCTTCATGGAAGTTCCAGGTGGGAATAATACTCGATGCCAATGAGTTTGATGAACTTGTCACTGGGGAGTATCCAAAACCAACACTAAACGTAAGAGGAAATGAAACGGAAGAACAAGCTAACACACGATTTAGAAAAGAGCTGAAAATGTGGAAGGTAACGGACAGCAAGTGCAAAAAGATCATTGTGACTACAGTTGGACAACAAGCGCTACTACATCTAATGAATTGTTCCACGTCAAAGGATATGTGGGAAAAGCTCCACAGCATATATGAACAGCAGTCAGAAGCGAGCTTACATATGACCCAGAAGCAATTTTTCGAATACACAAAAAGTGCCAGTGATGATATTGCGACTCATATAACAAAACTTGAACGTCTGGGACAGAGTCTAAAGCAACTTGGTTCTCCAGTTGAAGAATCGTTCATGATGACGAAAATACTGATGACGCTACCATCGAACTACCAACACTTTCATAGTTGGGACTCAACGCCAAAACCAGAAAAAAAATTGAAAAATCTCGTGGCTCGACTTTTGATGGAGGAAACAAGGATGAAAACGCAAGACTTGACTGTTGATTCAATGGCACTGTTACAGAAGAAGACCTACAGGAAAAATGTGAAGAATTTTGAACCTACCACCTCTTCAAATTCACGAAGAAATGCCAAAGGCCCATGCCATTTTTGTAAGAAGCCAGGACACTGGAAATCTGAGTGCTTCCATTGGAAACGAAAACAAGGCAAGATACAAGAAGAAAGCAAGACCATGGCATGTTATAATGAGATAATTGCTCTAGCAAATAAAGAAGAGCCTGAAATGAATTTGGATGAAAACTGGTACGTGGACTCAGGAGCTAGTGAACACATGTCTGGACGCAGGGAATGGTTTTATGAGTTTGAGTCTCTGAAAACGTCAATCCCAGTAAGAATGGGTAATGGTGGAATCATGTACGCAACGGGAAGAGGAAATGTAAGAATATTGGCTCAGTTGAAACAAAATTGGTTTGAAAGAATTCAATAACCTGGCATGGTTGTACTTGAGTTGCTCGTCGGAAATGGTTGTCTGAATTTGTTTTCCACAGGATCTGCAATGGATAAAGGGTTTAAAATGGTGAAGGACGCCCAAAAGTGCCTGTTTACTAAAAATAATGTAACAATTTTAGAAGGTGTTCGGTTTCAAAAACTATATCGAATGAAGTTCAAAGTTGTTGTTCCAGAAGAAATTATGAATACCACTAGATCAAATTGTGTGTTGGCAACAAACAAACTGGACAAATTTCAACTCTGGCATGAACGACTGTGTCACCAAAACGTAAAACGCATAAAAGAACACTTGAAGCGTAATAGTATCAAAGTCACAGATGATGAGAATTTCTTCTGTGAAGCTTGTCTCGCTGGAAAACAACACAGACAACCATTTCCGACGAGCAACTCAAGTACAACCATGCCAGGTGAACTTATACATTCCGACTTGTGCGGTCCGTTCCAAGTGGAATCCATTGGAGGCTCGAGGTACTTTCTGTTGATGAAGGACGATTTTTCAAGTTTCAGGCAAGTTTACTTCTTGAGGAACAAGAACGAAGTGCAAGTCAAATTAGACTCATTTCTGAGAAAATTCAAAAATCAAATGAAGTACCAAATTAAAACAATCAGAACAGATAACGGACTCGAATTTTGCAACAAGGAAGTTAGAACACTTCTTGAAAAAGAGGGAATCAACCACCAAAGAACAGTTGCGTATACACCTCAACAAAACGGTTCAGCTGAAAGAGAGCTTAGAACAATCGTGGAAGCTGCAAGGACCATGTTGCACAGTAAATCTCTGGATTTGAAACTATGGGCGGAAGCAGTAAATACTTCAGTTTTTGTAATGAATCGAACTGGATCCTCACCAATTCAAGACAAATCGTCTCATGAGTTGTGGACAAACGAAAAGCCAAAAATGATCGATTTCAAAGTTTTTGGTTCTGTAGTTTTTGTCCATGTTCCAAAAGAAAAGAGGAGAAAACTTGATGCGAAGAGCAGAAAAGGCTACTTTGTTGGGTACGATGAATCAGTAAAAGGGTACAAGATCTATTTCCCGAAGGAAAACAAAGTGGAAATGAGCAGGGATGTTGTGTTCGGAGATGAGTTATCAAGTTCGAAGATGGAAATCAACAATGTTTTCTCGAAAGAGAAATGTGTAGTTTTGAATTTCCCCACAAACGAGACTGAAAATTTAAGAAACTCCGTCAGCGAAACCAACTACGAACAACAAGCAACCATGGAATATGAAATTCAAAGTGACAGAATGGATGAAGAAGTACAACAAATCGAACAACATGCATCAACAACGAACAGTGGAGGGCAAGAAAATGTTCAACAACCTATCACTGAACCTTTAGAAGAACGACCTGTTTTTGATCCAGCATCATATAACCTTCGAGACAGATCAAGATTAAGACCACCCATGCGTTTCGCGTTTACCGCTGATGTATGTGATGTATTTCCACCCGAGCCAAAAACATACGAAGAAGCTGTAAGGAGTAAAGACGCCGAAAAATGGTTGGAAGCGATGAATGACGAAATGAATTCACTACTGAAGAACAAAACATGGAACCTGGTTGAACCAATTCCTCAAAGGAAGCTAATTGATTGCCGATGGGTTTATCGAGTAAAACGAAAACAGGATGGGAGTATTGAAAGATGGAAAGCAAGATTAGTTGCAAGAGGCTTTAGTCAGGAACCAGGAAAAGACTACGATGAAACGTTTAGTCCTGTCGTACGTTTTGACTCAATACGAACGGTGTTATCAATCGCAGCAGCTGAAAATTTAAAACTTAAACAATTCGATGTAAAAACAGCATTTTTACATGGCGACTTGAAACAAGAAATTTTCATGAAACAACCCGAAGGTTTTGACGATAACTCCGGAAAAGTATGTTTGCTGAAGAAGAGCTTATACGGACTGAAACAAGCACCACGGTGTTGGAATGAAAAGTTGGTTTCCTACTTGAAAGAATTAAACTTCAAAGAAAGTGAAAGTGATTCATGTATTTTCATGAAGATGAATGAATCGAGCAAGATTATATTAGCTATATTTGTGGACGACGGACTTGTTGCTGGAACAAGCTCAGAACTAATGAACTCCTTTTTCTCAAGTTTCAAAAGTAATTTTGAAATAACCATAATGGATTCAGATTATTATCTGGGATTGGAAATTTTCTGGTTGCAAAATGGGTCAGTTTTTATTTCACAACAAAATTATGCGAAACGAATTTTGAAGAAGTTCAACCTTGAAGAAGCTCACCCAGTATCAACCCCCATAGAACAAATTCAAGAACCACCGAATGGATCAAAACGAGTTGACGTTCCTTACAGAGAGGCAGTGGGAAGTTTGATGTATTTAGCAATCGGCACCAGGCCTGATATATCTTTTGCAGTCAACACGTTAAGTCAATTTTCTCAAGATCCAAAAGAAATACACTGGAAAGCTGTGAAGAGAGTCTTTCGCTACATAAAAGGAACCGTGGCATATGGAATATTTTACAAGAGTGGTGTGAAAGCTGAACTAATAGGATATAGCGACGCAGACTTCGCAGGTGTCCTGAGAACGAGAAGATCTACTACAGGATATGTTTTCAAGCTAGGAACTGGTGCTGTATCCTGGTGCTCGATGAAACAGAGGTCAGTCAGTCTTTCTACTACAGAGTCAGAATACATAGCAGGTTCTGAGGCAGTGAAGGAACTAGTTTGGCTTCAGCGTCTTTTGAGAAGCCTGGGATACAAGAGCGAAAAACCAAAACTATTAATGGACAATATGAGTGCTATGAAACTGGTGAAAAATCCAGAGTTCCACAAACGAACCAAACACATAGACATTCGTTACCACTATATACGTGAAAAATATGAAGAAGGTTTGTTTGGTCTTGAATACATCTCCAGCAAGCAGCAAGTTGCTGACATCTTAACAAAAGCTGTATCAAAACCTACTCTTGTGAGTATGAGGGAGCAACTTGGACTGTATCAGAAGGAAACTCTCGAGGTTCATCATTAAGGGGGAGTATTGAATTTATTTGTTTAAATTTGAACCTCTCGAGTTGTTATGTTTATTAACACATGGTTTTTGGTATTGGAAATTTAAACATACGAATTGTATATCTCTACGAAATCTCCAACTATTGAAAATTTGTGTTATGCTTGAATGTTAAACGTTTCATAAATATATTAATTTGTTTGCCTTAAAAAAATTTGTTCACTTCCTAAAAACTGCGAGTTTCAAGTATATTTTTATTATTCTACTTAATAATGAACGTTTTAAGACAATCTCGGTGTCTCCGGATACTGCTATGGGGGCTAGAAGTTCACAGCGGCTAACATTGATAAGTGTGATAGCACATTCTTCCAGATAGTTTGACAGCGCATTTATATCTACCAATCAAATGGAAACTAGGTAAACATGCACGAAAAACGACAACAACAACAACAACCATGGATTCAAAATGATTAGTTTAGTAGTGATGGAATGCTACTACTTTGGAGCCGTTTTACATAAAACTGTTTTCCCGCAATATGATGTTTTATATGAATATATACATATAAATTTAGATATGATATCGTGGCGAATATATATAGTAGAAATATATAAATAGTAGAAATTGATAGTGACAAAAACTTCTGATAAAAGGGAAAAATACCTCAATATTTCGGCGACTTGCCGTGATCACGAATAGAAAGATATATATATATATATATATATATATATATATATATATATATATTTAATATTCTACTACTATTCTAGTGCTTCTACATTTTTACATGGTGTTCTAGGTAGTGTAGAGATTTCAATCCAAGAATATTTTCCGATTCCATTTCAAACAGACCATACGAATTTTTAACAAACGAAAACGTTAAAAATTTCAAAACAAAAATCTAAAAGGCCACCGGGAATTGGAATATTGAAATTTTCAAAAATCCTTGGCACGTGTTCTTCCCAATTTTATCAAGGATAATGGGTAGAATTTTGAATATAATAGCCATAACTGAAACACGAATTACAGTGTATCACTACCTTAGAACGAAGGATGGCGTACGGCGAACGGACAGATTTTTTCCATTCGATTTTTGGAATCTACGAAACATAAACCAACAAATTAGGAGGGGGGGAGGGGTTGTATCATTTCCCCTTGGTCGATTACAAGATTTATTATTGAAAATAATAAACCGAAATCTAATTAGAACAAAAATAAATAAATAAATAAAAAAATAAAAAATAATAATAAAAAAATGAAAAAAAAATTTATACATGACCGACCATCGTACGTCCGCCATACGTTGCCCAGAGTGGGAAGAAACGGGTCGAAAATCACATTTGAGGAATAGATGGATGGACTTCATGAATCAGAGTTTATTATAACTTTCATAACCTATAGATGGAAATGTGACGAGTAGGTACGTAGGTGAATTATTTTATATCGATAATTTTAAGTTGGTGGGTCAGCTTGTGTTAAGTAGATATAGTAAAATGTAGGTGTTTCATTCAATTCAATTGATTTTCCCTCGTTAGGAGTCAACGTTTTTCTGGGTTTACAACCTACATAGACATAACTTACTCAGTACCTACTTAGACAGTGTAAAACAGTGTTCACTGAATAACTTATAGACAGGTGCACTGACCCAATACGCTACCCAATATGAAATAAAATTCCTTTGAGTAGTTATTTGCAGCGTTTTCTGTATTGTAACTCATTCGGTTTAATACAAACGTAGTCGTTTGTATTTCATATAGCGAGTATATTAGAGTACTAGCTATAGTTACTACTGATTGATTAAGGATAACACGAAAGGAGGTGGCGCGAACGATTTACCGGGTTACAACTTTACGGCGAGAGTGACCTATAAAATGGGGTGAAAGGTCAAGGCCGCGATTCATCACCCGGCCTGCTGGGGACGTGATTGAAATTGGACGGGAAATTACCAGTTTCAACCCCCTCACCGCAGTATCAATGATCCAACGTCGATTCGGAGGTTCTAGTTTCACATCGGAGACGCAAGTGATGCATTATTCCTCGGAATCAAAGTCAAAAACGTAAAATTTTATAAAATTTTTAAAGAAAACCAAGCAACCACTGATAATTTGCCGTTAAACTTACGGTAACTAATAAGTAGTAAGAAACCAGTTTTACTTCCTGTCAGGAACATACCTGAAACAAAGCAAATACTATACATCAATATTATTTTCACTCTCTAATAGGTAATTACATATTCATCAGTTTGTCTTTCAGTTGTCTCTATCAATCTATTCACGATATCAGGTCTCATTTTTTTTACCAGCCCGTAGGTTGTCCTAGTCCTTAGAGAGAGCAAACGAATGAACGTACACCGATCCGGGTGTTCAATCGATACACAGAAGCCTATCACTAACAGAAAACAACGAACTTTTTTTCCTCATATATATTTATTTAAGGTTTAAGTCGCCCCTCAACCAGATGGGTCAATAACAAAATTAAACAAGGTGTCCAAAGGGATATTACAGGTGGCAAATTCTAAAGGGAGCCATGCTGGATTGCCATCGTTCACTCCAATGGCAAATCAGAAGATGTAAGAAATAAGGGGTAGAGTGATGACCACCACTGTTTAGCCCTTATCTAGAGGATAGAAAACCCAAAAATTAAATAATACAATCAAGACTAGATGAAGGCTTATAAGTAAATATATGTTACTATACACAATCAACAAAGATGAATCAAACTATGACTAGATTTACATAAATATATCACAAATCAGATATCACAGTTCGTAGTGGAGCTCAGCGGCTCTCAGATGCAATAACAGGGATTGGACCTTGTCTGGTCCAAATAAAACTTCAACCCACTGAGGGGGGCGATGTTGGCCTCGGAGGTCCACAAGGCTTGGGAGGTCCTCCAGGAAGTGGCGGATGGTCAGGTCAACCCCACACCTCCCACACACCTTGAGCTTCTGCACTAAGCAGGTGTGCGAGTAAGACGGGTATGGACAGTGAAGAATAAGATAAAATAAGTTGTTTTTAACCCAGGGCATCTAGACTATAAAATTTACAAAAAACAGGCCTTTTTGTAAGGTTTTCAAATACGAGTAGTTTGAACTGTCCAAATAAAGTAGGGCCGACAACTATTCGGTCCCTTCTTGGAAGTTGGGTTACGAAAGAGCCCAACCGGCACAAGTCCTGAAGGGGAAAATCTCCTATTGTAGCTGTCTTTTTGAAGATAACATTTTGTAATACAACATTTATGAGAAAGCAAACACCAAGTTATGTTCACAGGGGCTGCGGTACAGCCCACATCAGTTTTGTCCTTAATAGAAACAAAAAGTCCAGTCATGCAGCATGACCCCATGAGCGAATTTTTGAAGAAATCTTCGACATTTCACTCGCTATTTACAACTAGCGAACGGCATTATTTCGATTTTTGACTGATTTTTCAACTTTGAAATTTTTGAAAACTTGATACATATTCTTATAGGAAATTTTACGCTGATTCCGAATATACCACATGTTAGTATGCTGAAAAGATTATTTCGCACAACAAATCGCAAAAAACAGGCTATTTTGAAATTTTTGACTACATTTTTGAAAATTTCAACCCGAAGATGTAATCCGATCATGCTGGCCAACGAACTTGAACTTTCGTTTTGTGTCCTTAACATTTTAAAATTTGTTTGAAGTTTCTAGCACAATTCTACGGACAGTTATCGTCTGGAATGACACATACATACATATATACATACATACATATATACATACATATATACATACATACATACATAAAAAAATGTGTTAAACTTCAGAATATGATTCAGAATAGCCTGAAACGGATTTCTGCATAAAATTTTTTTAAAAATTCACATCCTACAAATTTTGAGGCGAGAGCAATAGCTTAATTTTCTTCAAAAATTCGCTAAAAGAAGTAAAATAAAAGAAGTTGTTTTTAACCCTGGCATCTAGAATATAAACTTTACAAAAACTGGTCTTTATGTAAGGTTTTCAAATAGTTAAAACTGTCCAAATAAAGAGATTTTCTCGACTTCTTACAATACTGTATTGATATGACAGCTATTGACGTTACGATGGGTCTCAATATTGGTCCCATACAAGACGTAGATGGAATTGTGCCCGATGAAAAATATCTCCTTCTAGGGTGATGACACCGCTACTTAGCCACTCAAACAGGTGATGAGTTCAAATAAGGTAACTTAAAATTGCCCGGGAGTGGGATTAAATTCACGGTTTGAGAAACATAAATGTTTCTTCCGTCTTCAGATTCAAAATGGAAGTCCTAAGTTACACGGTTATTGACACTGAGTCTTAATGCTGAGTCAGTAATAATTTCGAGCTATAGAAAAATGAATTTTCTTATGTGTGAAAAGACTAGGTTACATATTTTCCTACTCGACAAAGGATGCTAAAATTTCAAACAGAAGCTCTCAGGGGCTGGTAGAATAGAATGTCTATGTGAGAAACCACCCTGAATAGCTGAGTGAACCTTTAGTTCAATTTCTTTCTTAAACAAACTACAATACTGGCATTTAAAACGAATCCTCTCAATGACTTGTAAAATATATAGAATTGCCGAGGGAAACAATCCTGATCAGATTAATTAGGCTGTATGGTTCTATATTATTTGATTACGAAAGATTCTCCCTAGAGTTAGACACGGACAATTCACTAACAATATTTTGGACTATTCCGATCTGCTGATTGAGCAATGATTCTAATTATTTTGTAATCGACCAAGGATGTTTAAATTTGAATCGGAGCCTCTGAGACATAATTATAATCGAATTTAAAAATGAACCGTGAGCAGCTGAGTGACAGCCTAAGAGTTCAATTTCCACCCAAATCACTGAACGGTAAGTAAAGAAATTTGAAACGAAGCAGCTCTAGGATTAATATAATAGCATTACAACGTGCTGAACTACCGTGATCTGCTGAGTAATACGAAAAGTACTTCTGTATTTATCGATTATAACATTTCACATTTCTGTGTAAGGAAATATTGGTGATTCCATATTTTCACAAAAGGAAAAACTTTCGTAGTTTGAAAAATTTTTTAAGGGGGGGGGGGGGGGGGGTACCATCTAACAAAACTCTCAAATTTAAGCAACAAAACAAATGGACTCACTCAAACAAAAACACTCAAATGGAAGCACTTAATAATTAGTGTATGAGACAATTCTGCGTTATTACAATATCGGCTGTGCATGACCTCATCATCTGGAAGTAGGGGTCACCAGTGATTCCTGTGTTTTCATGTCCTTAGTTGTTGTGACGAAGTTTAGGACGGGTAGGTATTGGAGGGCAAATTAACCTCGCAGAGAATCCCCACAATTTTCCATTTATCCCCCGTCCCCTTCTATGGGGTTCCTCGTATTTATTTTTATTACCCCCCCCCCCCCCCCCCCCCCATCGCAACAACAACTAAGGACATTATTAAGATTTATCCTTCGGTCGGGTCGGAGCGCAGAAGTCATCAGTCAGGCGGCCATTTAGGCCCGGGAGCCTATTCAGCGTCCTGGCGGAGGACGGGCTATTCACCTGCGGCGAACCCCTTCTCATTACAACCCATTCATGCGTCTCAGTCCACACTCCGAGCCCGTAGCGGTCGGGGTATATTTTTACTGGCCAACTTTACCGCCTCTACAGTCCTTCATAGTTTTTTTCTTTTTTAAATTAGAATAGAAGACCGCCTGTTGGGTGAATTGTCGATTCAAACGCTGCTGGCAAAGATCACAGTCCAGAAGGTTTTGTACAGAAGCTTTTCTCTTATGGCACATCATGTGCTTACCCCTCACATTTTATCTCTTTTTGGTAGTGCAAGCAGATAGTGGCAAAGATTAATAATCACAACCTTCTTTTATTTCTACCTCACATATGGGAGCATTTTCGTGAACTTATATTTACTTTGTCTGCGTGTCTATTACGATCTGGATTTCCGTAGGATACATTTTGGAATTCGTCTCCAAATAGCTGCAAAAACGAAGATTCTACGGTAGCAGAATTCGTTAAATAGAAAAGAAGATCGTATACAATAAGATCTCTTGTAGATCACCTACTAAAATGGGACGAGTGCGAATTTTTATTGAGGTTTCGGTTGGACAAAGATGCCATTTTTTACATTCTAACGCAGATAGAAGATGAAATTGAGTGTCCACTACTGATGCAAAAATTCATTCAAAACCATTCATCGCAATTCAGGTTGGTATCGCAATTCGTAAATGTATTTCTAATCTCTAGCTATGAAGCTAGCAAACGGCAAATCAAATAAAATAAAAGGTGGTGGATTCGTATTTGCCAAGCTTGATTATTTTGATGGCCACTGTTGTGGAAATAACGTCAGACCCGGTTTTTTAAAAGTGGATCCATGAAGAAAATGTTGGTCCATGTGTAAATCGCCCTTATTTTGTTGCCTACAGACACCGTCGAGGATGCTAATGACGCTATCTGAGCGACAGTATTTATCTGAGAGATACTTTTATCCGCTAGGAAATTCGGCATTGATAAACGACTCACATTCTTTATCTAGAGTATAATGTTAAAATCGGTATAGACATCTAGCAGATAATGTAGGTAATTGATAAAACGCCCTAAGACAACTTCTGTTTGGTTTCTGGCTCCGTAAATTATATCATGCTGACTCCCTATGGAATAGTATTAGAAAAGCAGGTGGCAGTTTACTCACCAAGCAATTAAGGAAAAGTCTGTCTCTATCTCACTTATCTGTAACGAGCAAGAAGAGTAACGACAAATGTGACGGCTCTCATTAATCATTAAAACACGGTTTCACGCTTGAAGACAATACATAGGAAGAGGTCGTATTAGCTAAGTACATCTCATCCGGCAAGAACGATTTCCTCTCCAGCACATAATTCACTCTCCCCTGATTTTTATAGCAAATGGAATTGGCTTTGAGATTACAGACTTCATTTTATATGCGGAATTTTATGGTATTTTAAGCCTCGCGAAGGAAGTAAAAAAGATATGGCTCTATGAAAATGGCTACTTGAGTTCCTTCAGGAACTTTGCCGGAGTAATATGGTCAGCCGTCAGGAAAACACCGAAGAATGCGAGCGAAGTGGTATATAAATAACCTATACATACGATAAAGGAGTTAGTGTGTGGATTATGTAAATTAGGAAATCGCAAGTTGCTGTAAATGTCACCAGTAGCAACAAAAGTGATGTGCCATCAGTTTCACTCTCCCCTTCTGTGGCTTGAGGAAAAACTGTTGAGGGCGAATTTATTTCTTCCATGTATACCTAAATACATTTCTTCCAATCTCGAAGGCAGTGATGGGTTATGGGGCCCAATTTAAAGGGATTTAGAGATATTGGAGGTGGAAAAAGTACTTAGGTTTTTTCTTTAAAACATAACATCACTATCTTTGTACAAACCAACTTACATGCAGCACATGGATACGGGCAAAAGCCAACTGTACCTCAAGCAACAGTAAAATATATATTAGAACGATTAAAAATGCATCTAAACCGCCTGCCACGCCAAAAAGCTATATATCAATTAGGTTTAAAACATTTTGGTACCAGACGTGAAAGGACCTGATAAACCAGTGGTTCCAAAATCAACTTCCACCGAGACCCACAAGTTGGAATTTCGGAGGCTCGCGTTTATACAATAAAAAGACACAAATTATTCAAAAAGCCTGGAATAATAAATAGGTACCTAATGTGAAACGTTGACACCGGATCTCACCAGGTCTCCGTGAAAACAACCATCCAACTCAACACTTCAACAACTCGAACGTACTACTGAAATAATAAGTAGGAACCAAAGTTATTAATAGATGGGTTACTCATGTCTCAGCTCTGAAATGTCTCTGTCTGGTTCAGAAAATTTCAATGGTTTTCCTTTTGGTGTATCGTTTTCAATTATTATTTTCAATGATGAAGCTTTTGATCGACCTGGGAAAACAAAAATGTTACCCTATTCAATATACGTGTATCTAAAAAATAAAATAAAATAATAAGTTTTCCTAAATTCCTCAACCAGAGTTTACGAAATTTGGCTCAAAAACCCCAACCTGTGAGATGAGTTTGTGATGTCCACATCACTTTCTATCAACTCTAAAGGGAAATACATTATTAAGTAATTATTGAATGGATTGTAAATAATTTTTGTAAGAACAAAAAAAAAAAAAATAATAATCAAAATCAGACAAAATTTCATGATTCTAATCAATGAAGACATACTTATGACATTCATGGCAGACATGCTTACGATTTTATTAAAACATATATCCCAAAGGAGCTCCATTTCAAATTTCAGCATCATAGGTTTAATTTAAAAAAATAAACACATGGGTCTAATGACCCCTTCCCTCCCTCCGACCAATATTTTTTCCATTGTAATTACAGAGGTATCCATGGTTCTGAAATTCCACGAGTCTCCTTGACACTATAAAGCAGTTCAACATTAGATTCCCCTTTCTCCGTACTCCTACGCACTCTATCAACAACCATGCATACAACTTCAAAGTCGGTTTTTTATTCGGTTATTGGGCGTGTCGGAAGGTCATATGGACTCATTTAGATGGTTTGAGGACCCCAAGACGATCCAGGGCTCTGGTTAGGTTAGCGTTAGATAATCGTATTACAGAGGGTCAAGTGACTCTCGGTCGCCGCCCAACCATAACGCCGCGCTTCCTTCCTCAACCCCCAACTCGTTTCAGTCGTATGAAGCGATCACTCTCAAACTACCAATTAGTTTGTAATAAATGGGTATTAGATTATTATGAATAACAGTTACTATATTCTCAGAATGTCAATTTTGTGATCATGACAACGGATAGGCAAATTCGTAAAGACCTACTCATTGGTGCGAGCACAAACTGAAATTTATGTGCCTTGCGACTGATAAAAAAAAGAAATATTCTATCCTGTTTCCAGTGATTTTGTGACAATTGCATCCACATTCTGTGGAAAACTAAACAAAAGGAGATTAATTAACAGAAATACCCCTCCCTCCCTACCCGTAAATTATTCATTCTTTCTTTCCTGGAAGGAAAGATAGTGCCAACAAACAGAGAGGTACTTTGAACAAATTAAATTGAATTAAATTAGAAAAAAAAAATAGAGTACAAATTGTTTGAATTTCTTCTTGCTCGATTAGAAAGGGTTGTTATTGGAATAGAAAAAAAAATCGCTAAAACGCAATCTGGTTTATTCGTGTTCAGGAAACGTGTTGTACGGATAGAATCCGGACTTTAGAGCGATAGTAGTTACGGCTGCAGCTTCTGACAACGTGTGGATCCTTTAGAAATCGCCCTGGATCAACACTCTTCTTACTCCTTGCATAGAAGTAGGGGTGAGATTTGATAAAACTGAGGATGATGCATCCAGGAATCCGCAGATTAAGGGGTGAGATTTGCATTGGAGGTGAGCAAGTATGAAAATAAAAGTATTAGCAGTATCAGAATATAATTCGACAATAGTTCTTAATGGCAAACCGCTTAAGTCCCGGTGATGCCATTTGGCGAAGCAATAAATCAATGCATATGTATTATCGACAATCAGCTTTTTGCTTCCAAGTCTATCTAAAGGTAGCGAAAGCATTGTTTTCACTTTCGGGAGAAGAAAAATTTTTGATCTCCAAAATCAAAATTTCCATTTGTATTTTACGTTTTAGACCATTTTGAACAACTTTGGTTCCGTATCTGTCTGTCTGTCTGTGTGTGTCTGCGTGTGTGTCTGTTGTGTCCGCAAATCCTTGTAACAAACTTATTTTCCACAGTTTTCATCCGATTTGGATGAAATTTTCATCTAATGTGCGGGCTAGGGGGTAGACAGTCCCCTAACAGTTTCATCGTTCTTCACTCAATACTCCACTCTACGCATGCGCAAACGTAAATTTTACCGAACATCATTTTCTCACGCCCTAGTTGTCCGATCTCATTCGAAATTGGATGATAGTTGGACGACAACAATTTGATCATCTTATATAAATTTCAACATGATTGTATCATTAATAGTTACTGCGCATGCACCAATATGAAATCCTTGTAACAAGTTTATTTTTCACAGTTTTTGGTCACGCCGCTTTTATGTTTTGTAACAATACTCACCAATAATAGATCAAAATATCCTCCGAAGTCTTCATTACCGGCCTTTAACTAAATAAACCACAAAATATCCACTTGTTTTTCAACTTATCCAATTTGTGTTATCACCTGTTTAAATAGTTTATTTATCACTGTTGGGTTGTTCTTATCATTGTTTTCAACTGTGCTGTGGTTCCGCACAGCTCGATCGGGAGATAGGATATAATCCGTCATTCACATTAGACCCGCTTGTCCCACTCTCTGTTCACCTATTCTAATTTATTCGCATTGTTATTTATTGTTATTATTATTAACATTTATATTAATATAATACTTAATTTATTTGCTATCAAACGGACATTAATAGTGTGAATTTGTGACAAGTGCTTTAATCGTTCTCGAACATTCTACAGCCTTCTGCGCAGGCCCTTAGCGCATCGTCCGGCCATCGCCGCCATTATCAAACGAATTCTCCTAACAGCTACAACTATCTTTCGCCTTTTTCTAAATATCTTTTCATCACGTTATTCGACAATAATCCTCAGTTTTTCATTTCATTTTATCATCTGTCGTCCATTTGACGTAAGAGTGAACCGGAATTTGGTGTCAGTATCTCGACCAACCATTTCCTGGGATTTTCGTGTACTCTACGTCTGGAACTGTACCGCATTGCCTGACCTACCTCAACCACTACCAACAGACCGTAGAGGGTTTACTACGAGTCCGATTCAACACTTGGACAGACGACAGTTGAACGAAGGAAGGATATTTGTCAGAGGTAAAACCAGCAGACGACCAGGTAACGCCCGTTGCGAGGTAAATGCTTTCAAGTACCTACCATATCTGATCTTTTCTCCTACCTCCGACTTGTTCACACTTACCTGCCACGTCATTGTCTTTGGTACCCATTACGAATACGTGATTCTCCGACCTACCAAAACCTACTTATCTTCCTGTCAGGATTTCATCATTCGATCATCGAACCCTACGAACTGTTTAAACAAAAGGCGATCCGACTTGTTACTAGTTGTAGCTAATATAAAGTACATTTTGTTTGCAACATCTCTTTCCGTTTCAGTGGCCACTTAGGTACTTAGGCAAACCCTAGGAAATATTACACCTTGTCTTTGAGTACAATTATATTCTGCACCTTATCTGCATTAACTTAACTCTATCTTTTTTTTTATTATTCTACCAACATCCATATATCTTTTTCTCCCGTTTAGAAGGGAGTGGTCCTTCGAGTAGAAAAATCCAACATCCATCCTTTTACTTCTGGAATTCGGTAATTGGTGCTCACACACCCCACTGATCCAAACATTTGGTCCATCGAGCCGTGGATGTGAACTAGTACCTAGGATTCAGTATTTACCTACCTATCTTTAAATACCTACATAGATATTGAACCCAATTACTTACCAACACTTTATATACCTAAGTAGGTACTTAATTCGTATCTTCCCTTATATTTATTATCTCTCTTTTGCTATTTTCATCCATTTGTTTGTATTTATCTGTCTATTTATTGAAAGATTTTTCTTGGTGATATATATATCTGTGATACTTTCTATTTATTTGTGTGTAATATTTTGTGGTTTAACCTGAAATTGGTTGCTAACAATTTAGTATTTTCAAACCATTGGTGAGTTTTCTACCGTATTCTTCGTTTGTTGACTGTTGAATATTCATTATGGCTGGGGGAGAACCTGATCCTGAAATTGCTGTTAGAGGTATCAATAAGATTCAACGCACCATTCGTAACATCGGTGCAGATATTACAGCTATCCGCAACAAGGGTTTTGCTGCTACTACTTCCTTATCAGATCGAAATATTTTTAGGGGTATGCATAAGTCATTAGACAGAATGTATGACAGGTTTATGGAAAAATGGGAAGAGGCTGAAGAATATGCTTTGGATCATCAACTCACTTTCCCAACAGCTGAGGATAATGCTTTTCTGGAATCCGTTAAGGCATGTTATTATGATGCTTTAGGGTATGGCATTCAAATTTTCTCCGTTCCAGTTACCAATACCTCTGACCTTTCTAATCATAACACCAATCAGTCTGTCGTTTCTACGCCTCGTGCCATACTACCTAAAATTCAAATTAAACCATTCAAAGGTGATATCTCCACATGGACCACCTTCAAACAAATGTTTGTTTCTCTGATCATGGGGGATGATAATATCACTGACGCAGAACGGTTTCATTACCTCATCTCTTTCTTGGATGGTCCAGCATTGGATTGCATCAAACATATTCCCGTTGATGAAGCTAACTTCCTTCAAGCATGGGATTCGTTATCAAAAACTTATGATCATCAGAGAAAAATTGCATGCCATCATTTAGATAGGCTTCTGTCTTTTAAACCTAGCTGTAATAAACCTACTTCTGAATCGTTGCAAACCTATTTATCTAACGTCACGGAGACAGTGATGTCCCTCCAAAATCTAAAAATCTCACACTTCGAGCAGTACCTATTATGTGAGATAGCACTCCGAGGATTAGACCAGCGAACTAGGGAAGCTTTTAAAATCTCCATTTCTAACACTACCTTCCCTACATTTGATATGTTGAAAAAATTTGTGCAGGATAGGTGCCATGCCCTTAGGATGAGTGAGGAAGTACACCCTTCTCATTCCAAACCATCAAATAACACTTCTCAGCGCATACCATCTCATAAACAACCAAACAAATTTTCTCCTCCTAAACAAGTTTTGCTTACTACCAAAACTGATCGTACTGTTAGTCATTCAACTAGTCCTCGCAATGTTTCCAAGCCAACACCAACTTCGACCTTAGAGTGTTACATATGCAAAGGTACTCACATCATATCTAGTTGTTCTAGATTTAAGCAAAGCACCCCTTCACAACGCCTAGACCTTTTGAAAGGGTTTTCAGGGTGTCGAAACTGTCTTCATCTGTTTCATAAAACTAACGAATGTACCTCTAAATTCAGCTGTCGCCTCTGTAAGGGTCGCCACCATTCTGATTTACATTTAGATCATGTATCTAGGACTGGAGATCAGTCAACACAAGACCGACCATCAACTTCTGTACCATCACCATCTACCTCTACCCCTTCATCATTTGTAGGCACTAGCACTTCTTCTGGAAAACGGGGAGGTGTTCTTTTAGGTACTGTGTGTGCCTGCATTGAGGACGCCCAGGGTGAACTTCAATGTTTTAGAGGGCTTTTAGATCCAGGGAGCCAGTTCAGTTTTATCACCACTAGTTGCGCCAAGAAACTGGGAAAATCAACCCGGCCTTATACCGGAACCATTTCTGGTGTCAATTCATCGCATTTACGCAATATATCTGGCAAAGTTAATATTGCCTTTTCATCTCAAACTGATCTGCCGCTTCTAAAAACCGAAGCCATTGTTATACCAACCATAACCCCACCTTTACCACAAGTCCCTTTGGACGCTGCCTTCTGGCAGGATTATCTGTCATATCCACTGAGTGACCCACAGTTCACTCAGACGTTACCTATTTCTTTCCTCATAGGAGCAGACCTATACCCAGAGGTAATTACCAGTGCGCCAATTGTCATCCATGACAATGGACCACGCCTCATTGATACCATTTTCGGATTTACGGTCATGGGTAAATTCTCCGGTGATGATGTTACATCTCACTCTGTCTCTTTGTTATCAGTGTCTGACACTACTGACCTAATTGAAAAATTTTGGGCCATAGAGGAGCCAAGTATCGAGCCTACTGTATCTCCTGCAGATGAGGCATGTGAGAAGCATTTTTTAGACCATCATTATCGTACCTCTTCTGGCCAGTACGTTGTATCCTTGCCATTTAAATCACCTGATCCATCCATTACACCAAACATCTCTGCTGCCATTCGTCGTTTTCATGCCTTGGAAGCTAAATTTCTCAAAAACCCTCAATTACACCTAGAGTACTCTGCATTTATGCAGGAATATTTGGATTTGGGACATATGAGTCCAGCCAAAAGTGATCCATCTTATCTAATACCTCACCATCCTGTCTACAAGGATGATGGAACAGGTGGCCAAAAATTAAGAGTGGTTTTTGATGCAAGTTTTCGGACAGCTTCAGGGTCTCTCAATGAACACCTGCTTACTGGCCCTAAGTTGCAAGCCGACCTTGGCAATATTATATTAAATTTCCGTCGCCACAAATATGTTGTATCCTGTGATGTGGTTAAAATGTTCCGTCAGATACTAGTTACACCTACTGACCGAAAATACCAACAAATAGTTTGGCGCTTCCAACCCACAGACCCGTTGACTTTCTACGAATTAAACACTGTTACGTATGGACTTACCAGTTCCCCATATCAAGCGCAACGTGTTCTCCATCAGCTCGCCACCGATGAAGGTCTCCGCTACCCAGCTTGTGCAACTATCCTTCGTGAAAACACATACGTCGATGATTTAGTTTTCGGAGCAGATTCAGTTAATGAAGTGGTTACCTTGAAATCAGACCTGGTGCATTTGTTATCCCTTGGAGGTTTCTCCTTGAGCAAGTGGAAAACAAATCATCCACCCTTGTTTCAACTGGAGAGCACTTCACAACCATATATGGCTCTAGGTCTTGAGGAAGGATCTATAACTAAAATATTAGGTATGAGTTGGGACCCTAATTCAGATGCCTTTTGTTACCAGGTCTCCAAACCACAAGATGGATTCACTAAACGTATCATACTCTCCATTATCGCTAGATTGTTTGACCCCCTTGGTTATCTGGCCCCAGTGGTCTTTCATGCCAAGAAGATTTTACAGGAGACGTGGAAGGAAGGAGTCGGATGGGATGAAGTCGTACCAGATTTTCTAAAAACCAGATGGACTCAGTTTGTCAATGATTTTTCTTCTCTCGAGCTTATCTCAGTGCCTCGAATGTTTCCCATATCATCAACCTCGTATCAACTGGTATGTTTTTGCGATGCCTCTGAAGACGGTTATTGCGCTGTGACATACCTTAGAACGACACAGGATTCTCAAATAACAATGTCTATACTGAAGGCAAAAACTCGCCTTGCTCCTCTCAAAACTCTTACCATACCTCGTTTGGAGTTATGTGCCACTGTTCTTTTGTCACAACTAATCAAATCTTTAGAACCTGTAATCAAGTATTATACCATCAATGATATATTTTGTTTCTCCGATTCAACCATTGTCTTATCGTGGTTGAACACTCAACCTCACCGGCTCCAAACCTTCGTCGCCAACAGAGTGCAACAGGTTTTGAGCGTCACCAAACCAGATTGGTGGTTTCACATTAAGGGTGTGGAAAACCCTGCTGATGTAGGATCAAGAGGAGCGCTGCCCTCTGCGTTGGTGAATCATCCACTGTGGTGGTCAGGACCTGAATGGTGTTATCAGCCTGTATTTACTTGGCCGCATTCAATGACCTTACCCCCTGACATTAATGTCCCTGAACTGAGACCTGAACCACAGGTGACCTTAGCTACTATAAACCAACATGCAGAATTTATCGATTTTACCAACAGATTTTCATCCTATAATAAACTTATACGAGTCTTGGCCTATGTTCGTAGGTTTATTCACAATACTCGGATCCCGAAGCGAAAGCGAAGAAAACGACGAATTGGAAATGTCACTTCAACGGAATTTGAGCGTGCTCAAGAGCTCTGTATCAACTTGGTCCAGCATCATCATTATCCGGAAGCATTTAAGCATGGTTCATCCTCATTACCAGCTGAACTGAAGAAGTTGGCCATATTCACTGACCACGTTGGGTTACTCCGGGTTGGTGGACGTTTGGACAATTCTCCCTTACCTTTCGAGCAGAAGCATCCAGTTCTTCTACCTTCTAGATGTCATCTGACAAATCTCATCGTGGACCATATTCACAAAAGCAACTTCCATGCAGGACCAACTGCAATGCTTGCATTTCTTCGTCAGAGATTTTGGATACCTCGGGCTCGTAATCTGGTGAGGTTACACAAATCTAAATGTATTACATGTATTAGATATTCCAACGTCATCACCAAGCCCTATATGGGAAATCTACCCGCTTCACGCTTTAACAGTGTTCGTCCTTTCCTCACCTGTGGAGTGGACTTTGCAGGTCCGTTTATGTGCCGCACATCATCCAATCGTAAGGCCAGCGTTACCAAGTCATACCTATGTCTTTTTGTTTGCCTTTCATCACGGGCAGTGCACCTTGAACTGGCCATTTCTCTGTCAGTGGAGTCTTTTTTAGACGTTTTCGATCGATTCGTATCAAGAAGAGGTCTGCCTGCTCAAGTCTTCTCTGACTGTGGTACCAATTTTGTAGGGAGTTCAGGTTATCTGCAAGAGGTTTATAAATGGTTTAACAGCAATGAGAACCAGTCATCTATTATTAATCATACCAGCCACCTTAAAGTTAAATGGAGTTTCAATCCACCGTCTTCACCACATATGGGAGGTAGTTGGGAGTCCCACATCAAACTAGCAAAAACCCTTTTGTTTAAACAGTTTGGTAATCAAACTTTTACACAACCCGAATTGTCTACGATGTTTACCAAAGTGGAGGCTATCATCAACTCCAGACCCCTGCAACCATTGTCTGACAGCCCAGATGATTTGGAAGTTCTAACTCCGGGACATTTCCTGATCGGACAACCACTCAATGCCGTTCCTGAGTATGACTTAACTCATATTCCAACAGGACGGCTCAACCGCTGGCAATTACTCCGAGAGAGAGTCCAGCATTTTTGGAAGAGGTGGAGACACGAGTACCTCAGCTCATTGCAGCCTCGGAATAAATGGTCAACCAAATCACCAAATCTCGGAATCGGAGATGTTGTGCTCCTTCGAGACTCCAACGCCTCACCATGTAGCTGGCCTCTAGCCAGGATCCAACAAGTCCACCCTGGATCAGACAACATCGTCCGTGTGGTGACTGTCAAGACCAGTCGTGGAGTCTACAGGAGATCCATCGTTAATTTGGTTCCCCTGCCAGTCCAGAGTGCGTCTCCTGTCTACTGAACCACCCCATCAGCTGCCAGCGAGTCCTGTTCCAAAACAGGGGGGAGTATGGTCACGCCGCTTTTATGTTTTGTAACAATACTCACCAATAATAGATCAAAATATCCTCCGAAGTCTTCATTACCGGCCTTTAACTAAATAAACCACAAAATATCCACTTGTTTTTCAACTTATCCAATTTGTGTTATCACCTGTTTAAATAGTTTATTTATCACTGTTGGGTTGTTCTTATCATTGTTTTCAACTGTGCTGTGGTTCCGCACAGCTCGATCGGGAGATAGGATATAATCCGTCATTCACATTAGACCCGCTTGTCCCACTCTCTGTTCACCTATTCTAATTTATTCGCATTGTTATTTATTGTTATTATTATTAACATTTATATTAATATAATACTTAATTTATTTGCTATCAAACGGACATTAATAGTGTGAATTTGTGACAAGTGCTTTAATCGTTCTCGAACATTCTACAGCCTTCTGCGCAGGCCCTTAGCGCATCGTCCGGCCATCGCCGCCATTATCAAACGAATTCTCCTAACAGCTACAACTATCTTTCGCCTTTTTCTAAATATCTTTTCATCACGTTATTCGACAATAATCCTCAGTTTTTCATTTCATTTTATCATCTGTCGTCCATTTGACGTAAGAGTGAACCGGAATTTGGTGTCAGTATCTCGACCAACCATTTCCTGGGATTTTCGTGTACTCTACGTCTGGAACTGTACCGCATTGCCTGACCTACCTCAACCACTACCAACAGACCGTAGAGGGTTTACTACGAGTCCGATTCAACACTTGGACAGACGACAGTTGAACGAAGGAAGGATATTTGTCAGAGGTAAAACCAGCAGACGACCAGGTAACGCCCGTTGCGAGGTAAATGCTTTCAAGTACCTACCATATCTGATCTTTTCTCCTACCTCCGACTTGTTCACACTTACCTGCCACGTCATTGTCTTTGGTACCCATTACGAATACGTGATTCTCCGACCTACCAAAACCTACTTATCTTCCTGTCAGGATTTCATCATTCGATCATTGAACCCTACGAACTGTTTAAACAAAAGGCGATCCGACTTGTTACTAGTTGTAGCTAATATAAAGTACATTTTGTTTGCAACATCTCTTTCCGTTTCAGTGGCCACTTAGGTACTTAGGCAAACCCTAGGAAATATTACACCTTGTCTTTGAGTACAATTATATTCTGCACCTTATCTGCATTAACTTAACTCTATCTTTTTTTTTATTATTCTACCAACATCCATATATCTTTTTCTCCCGTTTAGAAGGGAGTGGTCCTTCGAGTAGAAAAATCCAACATCCATCCTTTTACTTCTGGAATTCGGTAATTGGTGCTCACACACCCCACTGATCCAAACAGTTTTCATCCGATCTGGATGAAATTTTCAGGAATTTGTGCAGACTAGGGTGTAGACGGCCCCCTGTCAGCTTCATTGCTGTCAAATCAATACTTCACTCTGCGCATGTGCAAACGTAAATTCCATTATGCTCCATTTTTTCACGCCCTAGTCGTTTGATTTCGAATAAATTTGGATGACGGAAGAAGATGACTTGATTATCTCATATCAATTTTAACGCGATTGTATCATTAATAGTTACTTTGCATGCGCCAATGTGAAATTCTTGTAATGACCTTAATTTCCACAGATTTTGGTGATATTGTCAGCGAATGCGTGGTTTAGGTTGTAGATGGTCCCTATTTCATTGTTTTAAACCCAACAGTTAATTCTGCGATTGCACAAACGTAAATTACATTGAGTACATTTTATCGTTTCTTAATTGACCAATTATGACATTTCACGCTACTTCTTGATTTACTCTTTTTTTCAAGATTTTCCTCGCAATATTGAGGAGTGCTGGAGCAAATAGAAAGAGTTTCACAGGACGATTCGAAGAAAAATAATTACGAGACGAAATGGGTTGTTGATGAATAGGAAAGGAAAAATTACGTCTAAGCTAATTTGACTTGTATTATATAACAAACTGACTCAGATTATATCCAATAACTAAACTATTTGTAATTACAAACTACGAAAAAGGATTTTGCTTTCTTCTTTTTTGAATAAATACATTTCCTACATAGTACTTAATTCTTCTTGGGTTTCGAAGTCTCAAGTTCAATACAATCTCAAGTCTCAAGTTCATAGTCGGGAATAATTGCATAGGTGCCTAAAGAGAAGAACAAAATGTTTCTAGTTAGTCAAAAATCCGTGCTTATCGTTGTTTCTGTTGAAACTCTTTGACATTTCCACCTCAGCAAGATTCTATGATTTTTGCAGTTGCATTTTGCTGTAACTTGGGCAGGTTCAACCATTAGTTTTAAGAAAACAATAGGGACAATATTCTCTCGGAAACCACAGTCAACTTCACGAACTCGAGTAAAATTCGAAATAAAACGGACTAAACTAAATCACTCACGACATTGTAGTAGAAATCCATTTCACTGAAGAGTGAGTGTCTATTTCCGCGAAAATAAAAAGTTACAATGATGAATCAACTATGACGTAACAAATGACAACTGAACTGAACTTTGGTATCCCAACAATGTTATAATTGACAAAGGAATCAATCCCTTCCTACCTAATCATGGGAATTAGGCGAAATTCTTAGTTGACTACGAACAAAACAATTCTCTTTTTTATTCTTTCTTTACATCACTATAAACAGCAGAACTCATATTATTCTTCCTCTACGAATACCTTTTTTTTCCTCCTTAAAACCTGTAAAAATGTTCGAAAATCATGAATAAAGTGTTTTACAAGGAAGAAAACCTGGGGTTTTCGGGGTACTTGCAACCCCAGCAATCTCGCGTTCGCCCGACAGAGCTCTCTCGTGACTAACCAGTGAGCACGACTTGTAGTTTTTCGCAAATACCAAGCGACAATATTGGAGTCCTTTTTTGGATCGAATGGTGCATACCTACCTGGTTATTGCAAAAAGTTTTAACCAAGATATTCTAAACTACAATAAACAGATACGCAAGAAAAGGCTTACCGGTATATTTTTCCCGTTTTTGATGACAAGAATCCAACAAAATACACTCTTTGAAACATCATGATTTCAAAAAATTCGAACCGAAATTCAGAATGCGATTATCAATAAAATTTGAAAAGCATCATTATTTAATGGTAGCTTTACGCCGTCCAATTGAACCCAACTGATCATCCGTTAAAATTGGGTTGTGTAGAATGAATGAGCGTTTTCCAATTCCACTACCTTTTGTAATAAATTAATGTATATATCTTAAATAATAATAGTCAATGAAGTCAGATTTGATCGAATCTATTCTCTGAATAACCTCAATTTCTTTTTAGATATCTATGAGTATTCGTCTTGAAACCCCTTGAAAACAGTCAATCAACTGAATGAGGATTGAAGATTCCAATAATTCGATAAGTAGCTTAATTTTATTCTTCAAACTTCCCTTTCAAGATCGTTGATACCTCGAGAAAAATCCAGGGGCTCATTTCGTTCTAACCACTTCAATTTGCCCGTGAACGGCTCTCTGACCCAGCGATTTGGCTTTTCTTTGAATTCGCTCCTTTTCGTGATGGAGGAAAAAAATATAAAGTGAGAAGAGGAGAGAAATAGAATAAAAAGACAAAAGACGAAGATGATTGGAGGGAGTGGGGTGGGAAGGGTTAGGAGTCGCGGGGGGCTAACTCCTTTATCTCGCGAGGTCAGGCGCCGCTTCGGTTGGCATAGTTCGATATCCAATCACCACTGTTAGTAGGATTGTTGTCTGTCCTATTCTTTCAATTCTCAAATCGTCATCACTGAAGTTAGTTTCACTATTCTGGGCTAAATAACTCGCGACAAAGTTGTTGAAACTCCGAATCAACTAAAATCCGCGCATCCGGGGTTTTGTCGTATATTTTCAGTGTTCTTAAAATGACGAGAGAACTTGTTGATTCTTGTAAGCTTGTTAATTCCTTTTTTTATTATTTGATTATAGGGCCTATTATTCCTTTTGATTTGCTTTTATGCATATTTGTTGGAGGTTAGTTCTGAATTTGTTGGATTTGTAAGACTTTTATTGATGGGCAGATTATGTATGGACTATTGTTGATTGCTTGGTGAATAAAGTGACTGGTTTGGGGGGGGGGGTATTTGTGATTTTTTTTCTTTTTTTTCTGAAGTCTTGTTCTATTTTAGTGTATCTATGTAGTGAAATAAAATAAAGAGGCTGAGGAAGAGAGCATTGTATCTCCCGAAGGCGCTCGCAAAAAACGAAAAAAAAGAAAAAACGCTGCAAATTATTTCACAAAGGTTTATTATTTTTTCAATTGAGTATGATCGTAGTTTTAGTTGGCTTGCGTACGTCATAAGGCCCGTCCAGACTCCTCGGCGTGTCCTATTTCGATTTGCCACAACCTATACTTCTATAATTATATACGCATGTTTATATTTCTCGATTTGAGCTCCTATCTATTCAAATAGTTATTGCCTTAATAATATCATTATCTAAGTATGTACGAAAAGTCGAGAGGATATGTTATTAAATATGCGTAGGAAAAGCATTGGTATTAACACACAAATATGACCTAGAAAAAAACATATATTCATGCCTCGAAGGAACGCCGTACCCCACCTCATGGTGCCGCGGTGTATTATATGGGTTTAACGCGTGAAAGTAATAAATATCCATTCTCCTACACCCCTCTGCAACGCCAATGGTCACCCCAGACACCACAAGGTGCCGCGGCGCCGGCGCCCCCTCTCACTCCACCGCCCGCTCACCCCCCTCACCACCCACCGTGACCCCCTGCCAAGCGTGCCAGGCGTGCGTGCGTGCGTAAGTCTAACAGCCAAAGCCTCGAAAAAAAACACTTTTTCGCCCGTTTTTCGCTCATAGCAGCTATGCGAGTAAAGCGATCGGGATGGTTAAACGTTAGGACCAACTAGACCCCAAATGGAGTCTATGTGCGAAAGAACGGGTTTTTTAAGTCAATTCTTAGGCCTTTTATGGCCCGGACGGCGGACGGCGAACGGCGGACGGCGGACGGACATTTCAAATTTGGATTCTACGCCCCTTGAAACGTAAAGTGACAAAGTTTGAGGGGGGGTTATACAAATTTTTTGCTACACGATCACATAGGCTTATTATTGGAAATAATAAACCAACAATCTGTGTTTCTTTCTTCCGAATTTCAGAATAAGATGAACTACACAGAATATATAGACGATGGATATATATGTCTTAGGAGTCATACTAAAAGTGTCGTCATGACAACAAAATGCTGCAAATAATTAGGTAAATAAAGGTTTATTATTTCTATATTAGATAAACCTACTACGCCGATTAATGTCTATGAATAAGTATTAAAGAGTGAATGGAACATTAAATATATGTACATTCGGACGAAGGCACATCTAGCAAAAGGCAATGAGGGAAAGACAACTACCAAAACACCAAATAAATTATTATTGCTTGTGGTGAGGTAAAAAATGTTTACCCGAAGTTAGCGGTGGGGATTGAACCCTGGTGTCCCGCGTACTAATAAAAAACGAAAACTACCGTGATGTAGAAGCTTTGAATGAATATCGAAAGAATGTAGGCCTTTAAACAGGTCTTTCCATGCCCCTGATCCACTAATGATGTCTCATGCAATTTATAGAAATACAGTTATAGAAACCAGCCCCTCAACCCCTCCTCCACGAAAATTCCAATTTTGACAGTTGTTGAGAATTTTATTTTCACGTCTACATTATAATGTCTGTAGGCTCCTCATTGAGGATTCAACGATTCAAGTTGAATTCGTAAGTTTTATCGATATTCAATCGATATTGAAGTTTTCTAATGTTATTTTTTTGGATTTATTGTGAACTAACCGGTTACCCTTGTGAACTAGCACGGACCCACCAGCACGGGTTAGTCGAAGCATAGAAAGCCGAAATAACTGTATCCAGACTGTGCTCGTAACTGCGGAGGCTACATGCCAAATTACAACATTAAACTTGCAAAATCAGGCCCGGAGTAATCAGAAAAGAGACCATATTTTCAATCGTCTCCTAATGACCCAATGAGTCTCCCTATCAAATTTTAACTGCCTTGGGTGAACTGGAGAGAATTCAGCTAACTCAACTGATCAGGAAAGGTCATAATTTCAATCGTCTTTTAATGACGCAGAGTCACCCTATCGAATTTAATCTTCCCCGAGTGAAAAGTTTGACACGGGCCTTCTCAGTATATAGTGGCTACAATTTATTAGTAAGTAAATACATCTTAATAGTACCCCACCATGTAGTGCCTTCTATTCGAAGGAAAACTAATTTCGAACAACGAAAATTACCGAAGTTATTTTTCCTTAGCGATCATAAACGCTTTAGGGCAGTTAGCTCATGGCTAAAGCACGTTCCATACTAAAATTGTCACCTCTCGAAAGTGAAAACAATGCTTCAGCTACCTATAGGTATGCTCAAAACCAATAAATAAATATTTTATCCTTAGTTGTTGATTGATAATGATTCAGGGATTACATCAGGCCCATTCATCGCCAATGTTCGTTTTTTGTGTCAAATTTCGTAAAATTTGGTACGGTGGTTAGCTTTTTCCTTCCTTGGACAAATACAATGGCTCATTATTGAAAATCGTAAACAAATAGTATATTAGGAAGATAGTGTCCAGGTACTTCATTGGTAAGAAGATATAAATCCCCCTTCCGTTGTTTCGAAATAGAATTTAGCTCTGAAATTATATTACTAATGCATAATGCTATACATTCATTTTTGATGGTACCAGGAAACAATTACGCAATCATTACAAGGTATTGTGGTAGGACTCCTGCCTATCAATTACGTTTCCACGTAGTAGGCGTCATTAGTTCGACGATAATGAGACGATCAGATGTACCTATTCAGAGGAAATGGGCTGGCGGTTGATTTACTGGTTCAATCCTAATCAACAGATAACTAGTTCGGTGAAGGGGTTAACATACTGCGAGTTTCGGTTTCCCAGGAATTTTGAATGTGCTAGGTATTGTCGGAGAACATCCATAGTAATAAATAATAATATTAATCATTGATGAAATGCAACTGTTCCAACTAGTGAATACGCGGTACTGAAAACAGTGAGAGACACGAAAATGCATCATGTAGCCAGTAATACCTACTTCAACATTGTGATAGGTTTTAAAATAATTATAAAGTAATAAGATTTGAGTTATTATAATTATTTGAAATTTTCGTGATATTTACTGTGTTCAGTAGCGCTTACAGATTGACCTGTATAGCACAGTAACCTTGCGTTGTGTTGTTTAAGCGGCTTATAAGAGGAACTTGTGTATTATTACTCATTATAACTATTTTACTTCATCCCTACAGGTAGAGAAGCTTTGGTTTCCTGCAAGAAGATGAAAAATGTTTGTCCTCAAAAATGAGAATTTCGTCTAGCTTTTTGCGTTGCAGAGCTTTCGGATCGATCTTGGTTCTGTGTCTCTCCGATATCTGGATCAATTCGTTGTTACCCCAAGCCTATACTAAGTTTTTGTCAGATTTTGATGAAATCGTCAGGGATTGTGCGGGTTAGTTCTTAGACAGTCCCCTATAAGTTTCATCAACGTCGAAACAACAGTAGTGTGCACAGACGCAATTTCACCTTTCAAAAGTGAACAAAGTGTTACCACTACTTAGAGATAGACTCAGAAGAAAACATTTACTCACCAAAAAGCTGGTTTCGTGATACGTAAAATCAGAAAATAACATAATGCTTCCACTTTCTTAGAAGTAATCTAATATGAGACTCCAAATGCTAGAGACTATTCAAGTGGTTCATATATAAAAAAAAAATTTCGGATATGAGAGTTCGGCATAACATTTATCGTCCTCTTGAATCGGTCATTTCTTGGAGCGTCTCACTGAAATCAGATCCCAGGCAAGGCTCTATCTATAAAAGGGAAGGATTATTAGAATTGATCCAGAAGGAGGTGAGAAACAACCGAGGCATGGGAGAAAAAACTAATTGAATACAAATCCATTTCAGTGCATTCCAAGACCGGCTCTGAGGAAAAAGAAGAAGGGGAAAAAAACCATATGTCTGTGTGTGTGTGTGACAGATTTTTTCGACGCTTCCAGACCACAGGAAATTCGATACTAACTTAGGAAATTTTGAATTAGCCGTCAGGGGGAAAACAAGAAGGGGTAATTACCGATCCTATATTAAGCACAGCCCAAGCTAGAATCCTGGACCAATTTATTTACCGTTATTATTTTGTATTATTATTAGTATTATCATTTTATTTTATTTTCTTAATCCTTTGGTTTAGAGGTCCGAAAAATTGAGGATTTTTTCAATATGACGGAATGTTTGTGAGGAGGAGTGATGGGGGTGGGGGTGAGTTGTGTGATGTCATCTATTTTCGACCGATTTTCGTTAGGCACTTTTCTGTCCGTATATTTTACTATTTTGCTCGAGGTATTTGGTCCTTCAGTAAATTCAAATTTTATTTTGATGAGGACTGCCATAGGTACTGATAAATAAAGATATTTTCGTCATATTCTCGTTATTTACATTCCGTAGTTCTTACTTCATTATAGTTGTGTCGGAAGGGAGGAATGAGCGGGTTGTTCCTCGTAGCTGTTTCCTATTAGGTTATATTGGAGGGGGTGCATAATATAAAATCCTGATGTATTCGCTATTCTCAACAAAATTTCATACAAACCAGAAAAATGTTCAAACTCAAACATAACGAAATTTTCCTCTTATGACGTATCGTAGGATTTAATCACTAATAAAGTGGTTCTACTGAGGAATAGACGGCGAACGTAACTTTGTATTCGAACTCTTTCAAGGTCGGAAGGCATTACACGTTAATGAATGAAGGCGCCAGCAGGGAGTCGATCAATAAGGACTGACCACAAAGACGGTGTATTGACCCGTTGATGGGATCCGGAAAAAAACAACTGCAACCGATACTGATTAAATGAGGCCACAATCACGAAAATAGAGAGTTCCTGGTAACTACGGTGTTCTAATACGGTGTACGTGAATCTAGGGGAAATCAAAATTTCGCTAACACGCTGGCTGTTACTACAGTACAAGCTTGGTGTTTCACGCGTCTTCACACGTCGTCTCCAATCAAATGTTTTATAACCTGACGCTGATTCCGACATCTTGCATTTCTCCGACTTAACCCGCGTATTCACTGACCATTTCGTCATAATCGGATGAAAACTATGGAAATTAAGGTTGTCATCAGTGTATCACAATGACGGATGCGCAGTAGCTATTAATGTAATGATACAATCATGTTGAAATTGATATGGGGTAATCAGACCGTTTTCTCCCTATCATCCAAATTTAAGCGAACTTGAACGACTAGAGAGTGAAAAGATGGAACATGATGGAATTTACGTTTGCGCATGCGCAAAATGAAGTGTTGATTCGGCAACAATGAAACTGATAAGGTGCCATCACCTTAGCCCGCCCATTCCCTGAAAATTTCATCCAAATCGGATAAAAACTGTGGAAAATAAGCTTGTTACAAGGATTTCTCATTGGCGCATACGCAATAGCTATTAATGATACAATCATGTTGAAATTGTTAAGATATGAAAATCCTCCTTCTCCAACTATCATCCGAATTTGACCGAGATCGGACGACCAGGGCGTGAGAAAATTATGCTTAGTAGAATTTACGTTTGCGCATGCGCAGAGTGATGTATTAGGTCAGGAACAATGAAACTCATAGGGGACCGTCTACACCGTAGCCCGCCCTTTTTCTGAAAATTTCATCCAAACTGGCTGAACAGACACACGACAGACACACACAGACAGACAGACCAACACGGAACCAAAGTTATTCAGAATGGTCTAAAACGTAAAATGCGAGTGGAAATTTTGATTTTGGAGACCAACTTTTTTTGTGTGCCGAAAGTGAAAACAATGCTTCCGCTAATTTATAGGTAGACTCGGAAGCAAAATAGTTTTTTCCGGTATTCTGCTTTGGAAGAGTGTATTGAACGAAATTAGAGTCGTGAAATTGTTTATCGAAAGAAAACATAATTAAAATAACACTTTTGTAAAACAAGTTCATGATCTTGATCATTGTTCCCAGCATCATATGCTTCACCGATCTCAAACTTTCTTCCCCAGGGCCTGCATATTTGAACTCCGTTTTTCAAATGACTAAGCTCGTCCTTTCCCATAGGCATCAGGGATCTGAAAGGTTTGCTAGAGACCTAATTCTAGGAACGTGAAAAAAGTTACTAAAATCGTTCTGTCCCTGGACTCGGCTACTTTTTTGGGCGATTCAGTAACAATATGTATGAATCCTCAATTCGATTCTTTCCTAAATAGTTTTGAATTATTCATTTACTGATTCTCAACAGTCTAGTCGTCAAAAAAGTAACATTAGGGCCGCTTTATCATTCTCATTCCCCACCACAATTAAAGTATGGTCAAGTCAAAGATTCCCAAGTCTGAGATTCTCAAGTTATTATCAATGGAATGATCTACTTTGATATGATAATCGGCAGTTTGATTATTAATTGCTTAGTGGATAATTATTTGCACAAGTATACAAATAAGTCATGTTTAGTCACTGAGATCTAAACAGCAAATCAATAAGTTTTTTAGTGTGATGGAAACGAATCTGTAATCATTTTTTAGCGTAAACAAGCTTGCTTGGGTACGCTAATACGCTCGTATTTCTATCTGTAAATATAAATAAATAAGTAGGTAAATAATTTTGGTTTCTCACAGTTTTGTATATTTCGGTTTTGCTTCCCGTTTCTAATATACCATTCTATTCCCACAGAACTCCATAATGAAATCCTGGCCATCTATTTACGATCGGCAATGTTTCCCTCAACCAACCATACAACGGGAAAAAATACAACTCCGCGTAAAAATATCTCGACTCCCAGATAGTTTCAGATTTAAACACGAAGATCCGCTGGAGTTTCTGTTTATTTTCACACGGCCTCGTTCGTTGCCGATCCGAACGGGCTCCTCGACTCGACGCGAAAAACGCCGAGCGTTGGCTTCTCCCTTAAGGAGTTATAACTTAACAGAAGAAACAGGCTGATAAGATAAAGGAGAACAGGTAACCCACTCCGCGACGGGGAACTGGTTTCCTCAACCGGGCAGGCTGCGTTCTTTCTAAGCTATTTCGCCTTATCCGAATGCTCATCGCTTCTTGGCATTTCGCCACTTTTCAGGGTTTTCTGCTTCCTCTCCGACGAACACACCCTATCTCTAAGGCAGACTTCAAGTAGGCAACGGTTAAGACGGTAATTTTTAATAACAACATTGGAAATAATAAATTGACACTAATCAGTTTAACCAAACACTGTCCGGAATGACGAAGGTATTTTTTTGGTTTATTATTTTCGGTACTGAACCTTTGTAATTTATTGACAAAAAAAAATAAAAAATGAAAAATAAAAAAATTGACCCCCCTCCGAATCTCCCCATCATGTTTGTTTACGTTCAAAGATGCACAGAATTAACAAAACGAAAAATTCGTCACGGAAATCCATTGTGAGACATTCTGGCACGATTCAAGAATATTATTGTTGTAACATCGGTTAATACATTGGCAAGCCATCTCAAACAATAATTATCCTTAGAATAGAGATACAAATTCCGTTTTTGCTCCAAAAATCAGGCATTCTAAAATAAAGGATGAGTACTACGTTGGACAGCAGTTTTTGAGCACATTAAAAAAACAATATTGTCCAAATGAAGAGAAGAGACACAAAGGAACATTTTCATGGGACTATGAAAATTTAGTTCAGGAATGAAAGTTTTCGCTGCTATCACGACAAAATCCTACACATATTTGGGGGGATGGGGCAACTTAACATCAATTTCTAGAAGTCCCAAAGACGATCCACACCGGATTTCGGCTCGGTTGGTCGGTTAGTGGAAAAATAAGCCAACGGTGTCCCTCAGCTGATCAGTGCACCTGCGTACCTTTTAGTCGTTATCCAGAAGTGCCAAAGGCGCTCTATAACAAATTTCAGCACCACAGGTCGATTTGGGAAGAAATTAGTCTTAGGGTCCGTAAGTTGATCATTCCGCCCCCTTAGTACCTTGTAATCATATTTTAAAGGTCCCAAGGGCACTCCATTCCACATTTCGGAACCATAAGTCGATTATGAAAGAAATTAGCCATAGGAGTTCCTCAGCTGTTCAGTGCACCTTCGTATCTTAATCGTTTTTGCTTCAAATAAGGAGAATGGTACTTCGGATTATAGCTAACTAAGACCGAACAAAACACGAAGGGAGTTTTGGCATCACTACTCGTAACCAGTGCATCTCAGGAATGTAATGAGAGGGAAATTGACGGCGTGACATGTGATGGTGTTTCAGATAAATCAAGAGCTTTCCAACCATCTGGTTTACGGTTTCTGTTCGATGAAAAATGGACGGATTCTGTTCCGTAAGAACGGTTTGGTTGTAAGCAAGAATCAACAGAAAATTTCATCGCCCGTAAAAAGTAACGCTTTTTGAGGTTGTGTCAAAGCGAAGACACTGAAACGTCAAAAATGTGCTGCATAAATCACTAAAAATGGCAATAAACGGCTAGAAATCGTTAAATTTATAATCGATGGCAAACCATTACTCATGAAAAGTATATCAAATCGAGTATCGGTTCGAGGAGTGATGTACTTTAGAGTAAACTGGCCGATGTACGTATATACAAGCGGTTGGTGGTGGTAAATGAAACAAACTTTATATTTTCAGCGTAAAAAAATGGGCTATGAAAAATGGGAAACGCTTTTGGTTCCGGTTTTATAGGAAAGGTCCGAAAAGGGCCGGGGCGTTGTTTCTAGTTTAATAACATCATTTGGTTACTGTGAAGAGAGGAAGGGGCTAAGCACCCAGCACCTGAGGTCAGCAGCGGGCCGGAACCGAGGACAAGAGTTATGGCTGGAAGAGGCTGATGGTGTGAGGGGTAGGGGAGAACCGGAAATGGCACCCCTTGCCCTCCATACAAAAGATTAATGCTAAAGGGCTCCCTTGTTTCTCATTGACGCCCTTTCCACTAGAGATGGTGGGGTGATAGGATAGGGCGACCTCTGGAAGGGCCGGCCGGCGAGCTCTATTCAGGCGCCAGCCCGCGTCAAGTTTAGCGGGCCCGCATGACTCGTGTGACTTGAACGTTAGTATCTGCCCCTTGATGAAATATCGTCGAAATTCGTAACAGAATACCAAGGTACTTTTGGTTCATATTATTTTATACCTATTCAAGGTGAACCTTTGTAATCTACCAAGAATAAAGTGACACACCCAGAAGCAGCACATTGTTGGTTCAAGATTCAAAATAAGTAGATTTCTAGAATTATTCAAAAATTCCGTTCGCAGAGCCCAATTTTCCCAATCTGGGTGTAACAAAATTCAAGATTGCGAGTGGTTCCCACTAGTTTAGATTTTAGAGACTCGTGACCCACAAACGTTACACATAATATACATACAACTTTCACATTTCTCCTAATCAGCTACTTTAGCTCCTATCAGCCACCACTCACTTCAAAAGTAGGATGTGTTTTCAAAAGTACGTGCATAAAAAATTTACGAGTTTTTATTATTGAAAATAAATTAATAAAATAAATAAATAAATAAATGAACAAATTATTTAATAAACCCAGAAAATAAAGTAATTATGGAAAATGTTACCGCGTCCTGATTTCACCAGGTCTCATCCAAAATACAGTAGGTAACACTCATTACATTAAACTCAAAGGATTCGATGTTCTGTCTACAACAACACTCGACTATATACCGCGCCATCTTGTTTTCACGGGTCACAGAGAAAACAACATGAACATCGGCCTCCGTATAAATCATAATCGTCCTCCACTCCGTATAACAAACCGCCTTCCGTATAATAAATGGGCCTCCGTATGATGATGTGTATCGATAGGTGGTCTGGAGGTAGACACATTGTCGAATAGCGCGGAAGTTGCCTACTATTGAGATATTACAAATTATTGGGGAAATCAATTAGGTTGAATACTCAGTTATCAGATAGAATGCCTGGTTCAAAGGGGTTTTGATTTCGTTCTTATTTAATTATTTACGTTAGTTTATAACATCACACGTATTTCGAAAGCTATGTTCTTCAGCTCAGTGAACCAAACATTTTAGTGGAGGAAGTACATAGAATCTAGAGTAGAAGCTGCTTCTATGGCGAAAAGTTTCAGTCAATAAACGAACGACAGATTTGTTTAATTAACGACAGAAGTGAATCTCTATTTTGACTTGACCTACGTCTGTCAGGCTGTCTGCTCCTTGTTAGGCTTGTTTCACACGTATACGGTTCCATTCGGTTCGGTCCCTATTCGATTTGTTTTCGGCAGTGCCGAATGCATGTGAACCGATTCATTTGGTGCGTATTCTGGCCGAACAGCAACCTAATAGAAACCGCATAGCGCCGAACGCCCCCTCGACACGAATCGGTTCCTTTCGGTTTCAATTCGGGGCCTACTCGAGTCCAAGGTACACAAAGTCCTCCGCACATTCACACTTGCAAGGTTCAGATAAGGTTTAGTTTCGGTTTCCTTGTTCAGAACGAAACAACTGTTGTGTCTCGTGTTGATTTTTTATCAAAAATGAGTGTTGTGAAAGAAGTGGATGGATACGAATCAATTGATCACAGCAGTGCATCGTTGACCAATGCTATGGGATAAAACCCAGGAAAAATATAAAGATAAATGCAAGACGCAGGAAGCGTGGAAAGACGTTTTTATTGAACTCAAAGACAATTTTGAAGGATGTGATGACGACCAAAAAAATGAGTTTGGTAAATGCTACTTAGTATTTAACTTAAAATGTTACCTAGTTGAAAAAATTAAATTAATTTATTAATAGAAAATAATCAGATTTTCAAAAATTGCCACCCCACTGAGCCAACTTCAGTCTTGAAGTAGTCACTCAACACATCTCGCACTTTTTTTTTTTTTTTTTCTTTTCTTTTTTTTTTTTTTTTTCTTTTTTTTTTTTTTGCTGAAAGGGGTGCCTGATTTCTTCTTATTTCGCCGGGGTTTGGAGGGACATCTTCAAGTCCTGAGATGGAGAGAGTATTCTCAACTTCATAGCCATCTCG
Source organism: Adelphocoris suturalis (assembly GCA_030762985.1). NCBI lineage: Eukaryota > Metazoa > Arthropoda > Insecta > Hemiptera > Miridae > Adelphocoris > Adelphocoris suturalis. The sequence goes on from CM061044.1 coordinate 81,530,474, forward strand.
GTCACGGACGAAATTGTGCAAAACTACACAGGCTTTCACTACATCCGTTGCAAATTCTGGATTCAAGTTAATTGCCCGATTCAAGATTCTCCATTAGTTGGATAGTGTTCCAAAAGCACATTCCACGTACCTGCGAGCCCGAGATAGGCGCTAAGTAGTTAAAAATCCTTTTTTTTTTTCACTGTCGAAGTATGTCCACCGAAAGGTTTAAGGAGATGCTTATGTAAGCCAAAAGCGTCATCTCCTACTAGGTAATTAGGCACTTTGGGGCTCAGCGAAACTGGAAGGCACTTGTCCTCAGGTAAATCGATGGTGTTGTTAATTAAAGATTTCCAAAATGGGCAGTTCTGAAAAACAGTTTTTCTTCATTCTTCTGTGGAGAAACAACATGGCAATAATCCTACTTCTCTCCATTGTGGACTGAACTTTCGGAAATCCAATCCCTGAACGAATACGAACCTGATAGGAACCTCATGCATGTGAACGAATGATCGGCGGCAGGAAACGAATCGAATAGGGACCGAACCGAATCAAATCGTATACGTGTGAAACAGGCCTTACAGGCCTCATTCCTAGACTTCAAATCTGGTAGGAACACTCCTTCAGTCACTAAAGAATATGCTGTATTGTTATGGCTCCATTTCGAACGAAACACCTCGGAAATACTAGTTTGGTATGGCTTTCGATAGCTTTTGATGTGTTGAATCGATTGAGACGACTTTCACAGCGATTCAATGCGACACAATGACGACAGGTATTATCGTCAAAAATCGCCGACAATATCGGTCGACAAGACTCAAAAGTAGGTAGATGTTTAGTGTAGTTTTCGTTCTTTTTTGGGATACCGAATTGAATGGGTAACCTAACCTTGTACAAAGCTCAATCTTTAATGTTTGGGTAGAAAAATTTGCATACGCTCTTCAATATTGCGAAAACGCAATTTGGATTTTTTTTGCAATAACGCATGGACCTCCACACGATCCGCGTCCTATCTAAACGTAATTGCTACCATTTATATATTTATGTATCATTACTACGGCTATAGCCCTAAAGTAATTATAATAAATTTAACAGTAGCTACCTACAATTAGTGAAGTAGGTATGACCTCAGGGGTTGCAGTTACAAGAAACGGGAATGGATAAAACAACACCTCACAAACTTCATTCTGGATAATGCAATTCTTGCCAACAAATGATCCCAGAATCACCAATGCCCTTAATATAATAGAATAATCATAATACTTAGTATAATAAAGTTTGGGTTTATTTAGCACGTCACAGCTTGATTTCGTGATGAAAAAAAAAAGTTATGGTTTTTGGGAGTAAAATACAAATTTCATTCCTAATCCCATACAATACAAATTTGAAGAAATAAAAATAGTTAGCAGACACAGTATTCACTACACATGCAATTTGATGCCTAAGTCAAAACATTTTGAAAGAGAATTTCAGAATATAAATTTTCTCGGTCGATTACACAGGATATGGGAAACGGAGAACAAAAACGTCACGTCATTTTGTAGGCCATCAGCGTCACTCCTTTCTTAGAGTCCGTTGCCCCAACAGAAACCTTCACAATGGTGTGTGTTGAGCGACAAAATTATCACTTCCGTCTCATTCAGCTTTACAGTCTATGAATGACAGGGAGAACCCTTGAAGGAATATCCATAAATTAATGCTAAAATAACTAAATATCTACTAATACATGCTGTCATTGCATTGTTGAATAACTGTCATATAGGGTGTCCTCGTTTTAGATAACGATATACGCACGAACTTGGAATTATATAAGCTCCATGACGAGTGCAGCTCTCAAAACAGAACAGCTTTGAACTTGCCACGCCGTGCGTACAGAAGTAGTCTCCAAGTTCTGAATGTTAATTGGTCGGAGCAACACGGTCTGGCATTCGTTTCGCTTTGTCGCGGTTGAAATCCTCAGCATCTTAAAGAGAACGAGAGGTACACAAATCCTGGATCCACATAATTCAAGTGTGTAGAGTGACACTCGAGATTACCTACTGAAAGGAAATATTCACACCTCATGATTTTGATCTTATAAGTCTGTTTTTGAAGTTTTCAGTGCAATGAATAGGTAAGTATGTGACGCCCCCATCCTCGCAATAATTCACGCAGTGTTTGGAATGAGCCAGTAAATATTTCCTCTTTCAACACAAACTACGACAACCGAAATCTCTTAATTCTGAACGCACAACTATTTATAGCATTTCTCAGTCTAATTTAGTTTTTCCAATAAATTTTAGTTTTTCCCCAATCAAATCGAAAGTCTTTTGAAGGTTAGTTTGATATTATGCGCTGTTTAGAGGTTGTTGGAGAGTCACTAGCACAGGTTCAAACTTGAATAAAATGTTTTTTCTTAAGCTACGCCCAGTGAATCTTGCGATTGTGCGATAATGGGATATTGTTTGTTTATACAAGTGGTCGTTAGTGCATATTTGGCTGTCCAAGTAAGCTCGTGATGATTTTTTTCCCTTGAAGTCGTCATCATGGCCATCGTTTCGCAAGGTTGGTTGAATTTATGTGTGTTTAATAAATCAACTACAAATATTACAATTTTTCTAAGCTCATTTTGGATTTCGAAAAGCAATTAGTAACGGGGTCCGCCGAGGATCGCGACGAAGTCGGTGCATATAATAATCAAATATGTCTAGAATGAGGTTTTTGATAACAATTGGCTGCTAACTTTGATAACTAATTGCAACCCAGAGGTTCAGATCATTAAATATCTCGATATTTGTGAGGCAAAATTTCAAGAAAAAATCGACTTTCGTAAATTAGGTTTTTGATTCCCTTTAATGAAGAACGTTATCTAAAAATTTGCTCACATAATTATCATCATGCGAAGTGGAGAAATGGAATCAGAGGAGAGTGATGAGGATGGTGAAGAGGGAGAGGAAGAAAATGAAGATAGGCGGAGAAGAACATTGATGGGTACCTACCTAATGAAGTCCTTTCTCTGTTCCATTTTTCCATGGCCTGATTATTTCTTTTATTTTTTGTTTATTGAGGACGGGTGCGAGCCCAATAATTATAACTTATTGTTGCAATGCTTGATAGAAACATAAAATCCGTTTATTTTATTAAGTTTTTTCAATAACAGAAAACCTATATATATATATATATATATATATATATATATATATATATATATATATATATATATATATATATATATATATATCATCTATTAGTTTTCTACCATCATTCACCTTTTCCACCTTCTCATCTATCTACATCACCCTTTCATACTATTCCCCCTGTACATACCCTTCCTGAGGGCGTGCTGCATGCCCCCCCCCCCCCCCCCCTCCTTTACTTATGCCTCCTATGTGACGCATTTTTATCACGCTGTGGGATGGAGAAACCCATCAGTCTGCCGAAGAAGATCGGATCGAAACGTTCAGACGTGAGTTCTTTGTTGTTTTTGTTTTCGTATTAAGAGTTATATATAAATATATATGCATGTTAAAAACTTATATATCTAATAGACATCAAGAAATGAAATGTATCTGTAAATTTATTATGAATACAAGTAGCTCAAAATCCACCTGCTGAGTTTAGAAATATAATAACTCTTCTTTTACACTTTTAGATAGCATTTTTCTCGGTTATTCCTAGAAGTTGGAGAATAGTTTCAGTCAATTCAGAAGGTCAGGAAACTTGAAAAAAAAAGTTTTATGTCGTTTTTGTTGCTTGTGAATTTTTGGCCAGGAAATGGAGGTTTCTGAACCACAGTGCCCCGGCGCTAGTCGCGGAGCGCCGAGTTTTATTATCAAATCTAATTTTTGCCCAATCACGAAGTTATTTCCTAATCTGATTTTTTGTTCAATCAAATTTAGTCCAATTCCAATCAAATTCGTCCCGAAGTCCCAATAAAATAAAACCACATTGATTGAAATATGCACAGCTCTGAGTGGTTTCTGTGAACCACACGGTGAGCAGAAGTTGATTGACCACCTGGAATGAATACTTACCGAGGGAGAGAAATGAATAGTGTAGGAGAGATTCTCCAGAAAGGTAGATCGTGAAAATATTAAAGACACTGTTTAAATTTCAAACTGTAAAGGTTTGTGAAGAATGATGCGCTACTTTTGCTTGCCTGCCTACATAATCGTCATTTGACCGGGAAAAATTATAATTTGATTAGCGAATAACTAAATTAGATTTGAAAAAACCAAGTACATTTGGGAAGCAAACAACTAAATTTGAGTAGGAAAGACTTAAATTTAATCGGGAAATCCTATATACTGAACGAAGCAGCAAAATTTATTCGATCATCATGTCACCATCAGGTTTATAACCGCGTCTAACAACATAGCAGATGTATTAATAATTGTATCACATCGTTGGTGAAGAGGAGAAAATGTATAATATAATTATGTGTATGGAAATAAAAATTTCCTGTCTCATACATATTCGAGACCTTCCATCTGGATGTGTACATGGATTAGTTCAATATATTTTATGATTTCATTGCCCAATATTTTTATGTGTACAATCCTATGATAATCTAACAGTTTGCTGAAAATGAAAGGGAACCTCAAGTTCTACCAATCGTTTGGCAGGCGTAATGTTAGATATACCGATATTAGCTCAAAGTTATATACCAGATATTTTCAAAAGTTGTAGTGTGGAATCTGTCATTTTGTTCAAATACTTCTGGAATGATATTCCAAAAAATACGCATTGTTATTTAATTGTTCATTTTTTCAACAAATTACCGGATTCATACATTTTCCCATCCATGGTGGAACGAGGTAATAATTTTGTGTCTGGCTGATTAAATGATGTTTCCAAAGACCATGTCTTTCACATCATCTAAATATGCACACCGATAGGTAACGGATTGAATCTAAAAGTTTTAAGGTACTTACAATATCTGCAAGTAATCATAAAGTAAACTGCAGTAATCTGGAAGTACTCTTGTACATACCTGTAACAAAACGAGTTGGCGATTAGGTTTATTTGGAGTAAATCATAACTGGTGCAATATAGCAAAAATAGCCATAACTATAACATAACTACTATTATAACTTTTGCCACTTGTACATGGACTTCTGAAGTTTAGGTAGGTGAAATGCATATATAGTGGGCCAGGAGAATAATTTTTCTTCGGTTGGCGACTACACCTATGAAGATATTTTAGACTTAGATAGTGGTAGCTATGGCACTGCATGCCAGTAGACCCGGTTATTACAGACCGCAATTAAAGACGAGGTTTTTCCTATCTGCCAGAATTTTGTTCGGAGAAAGAAAATGTAAATGAAATTAGAAGACATTTGTCACAAACTTTCCATTTCTTCGTTAAAATGAGTTTCGACAACTTCGACTCGAGTGGTTTAGTTCGTGAAGGAATCGCCTTGAATATACTTTTTATAACAGTACTTAACATTATAATATTTAAATACCCTTAATATACTGGAAAACACTATAATACACTTTTTTAAGGAATTCTCTTTGAAAAGATAAGGACAACAAAACAAAATAAGCGCAGTATGCTTGTTCATGCCATCCTACGCAAAAAGTACCTACGTAGCCACCAAGAATGTTAATCTATATTGTTCTTGTCAAGTCTTATTATGTTAAGTGAAATTTTATGTGCGAACGTTCTTCGAATAGTAGCAAGAATCCACTTCTGCCTTCAATCAATTTCATAGGGCATCAGAGGGAAAGGTAGTACCTATACCTACGGAATTTCATGCATTGAGTAATCGGAATGAATCGCACATTTTTCCAAGTAGGTGCTTCTCGAATAAAGATATTTTATAATGATAAGTAATGACATAACCCGTTCATCTTGGTAGAAATACGATAAGAGTGATAAATACCCCAGGTTCAGATATTTTACTACCCAAAGATTTTCGAAGGATATAAATTCCCTGTGTAATTATTGGTAATCATGCTGTTTCGTAGCATGGACGAATATTCTTTAATAATTTCTGGACAGCCGTTCGTACATTGAAAATAAGGAGAGTTCAGTAGGTCCCATCCCTTGCCTCCAGGCACTTTTGTACCCAGAACCACCCTTGTACATCAGGAGCTTACGCCATCCGCACCGCCAGCACTTCAATCATTGTGCACGATGCCTATCATAAACATGTGTTTTAGCGAGTTTCTTTTAGAATGGCAAAATTTTTCCTTTTTCCACTAGTACTTATATAAAAAAAACTCTGTTTTCCATTCTAGGAATAACCTTCAACCGAAGTAAGAAGCGGAGCTAACATGAATGTGTGACTAACAACAACAGAAATCTGTGTGATCGTCGTGATGTTGTCTCTGGACGTAAATTACCCTAAAATACGTGACGTTTTTTAATGGCAAAAGCAAACGGGCTTAGCAAATATCCGATATTTCCATTCATCTCGCCGGCCGGCGCCGTCCAAACCAAAACCTCAAATCCCCTCCAGACGTTCGTGTCGTCCGGACCCTCGTCATCAGATTACCTCTGGCGCAGGAAACACACTCGGTCTTCCCTTCAAAACCCTAAACAGATTACGATACCGCAAAAGGCCTCTTTAGAAAGGAGAAAAAACCTCTCGACCTTGGGAGGGGGTCTGGGAGACTCCGTGTGATGGAAGGAAGCCAGGAGTATGAAGATATCGGTAACCAGGGTATCATGTAGGCTGCGGTCGGAGCAAAGTGTTCCATTTCAGAGGGGGCTCGCTTTCATATTCATAACCCTTCGGCGATAGATATTCAACTCCTCGAGGCTACCAACATCTTTGCCTCATTTTTTAGGAGTATCATCCCGTCATCTTTCTTTGTCGTCAGTTTCTGTCGTCATCTGATAAAAATGCAAAATAAGGCTTCCAGCACGGTAACTTTGAATGAGAGTTCACGGATTGAAGTCGTGGATGTCAAAAAGGATTGTAAGTGGGGCCTACAGAACAACAGTGTTTTAATTAGGTAATTAATATTAAAAAAAAAAAAAAATGACACAATCAAGCAGGGAAGGCAGCATATCTTTGCAGATGTGCTAACCCAACCCTCAGTCCGGCATTCAATATCTACTTAATATGGTATATGCGGACCAACTAATAGATAACCGGAACATGAATATATCATTTAATCAAAATTGGACTATTAGTCCCGGAGTTTTGTTCGTAAAGATAAATGTCAGGTTAGCGCATGTGCGTTGGTTACTGCAACCAATTGAAACAAAGTACTGCTCAAATCAAACGAATTCTGAATAATATTAAATTCATTTTTGGGGAAATCCAAGTTTTTCCACGCGCCTACGCTACTTTTCATATACAATAGCGGTGGAGTTGATAGATTGACAGGCGGTTAACACGCAAAATCCTTGAAAATTTCATCAAAATTCACATCTAAAACCAGTCAACAGCTGACCGATTTAAGGGGATTGGAGAGAATGTGGAAGTGCTGCTGAAATTTTGCTTTTTATTTGATTGTAGAAACAAATCATTACCATCCAGGATCCGTAGAAGGATTTCATAGGAAGTAGGATTTCATAGGAACCGTAGGAAGTAAGATTTCATGGTTTTGGTTTATTATTTTCAATAATGAAACTTTGTAATCTACCCAAAAATAAATAAATAAAATTCAAAAAATATATTCAAAAATAATAATAAAAAAATAACTAAATGAATAAATAATAACCCCCTCTAAAAATTTGTTAGTTTACGGTTTAAAATACTTACCTGATTCAAAAAATCGAATTAAAAAAAAAAAAAAAAAATATCCGTCCGCCGCACGCCATCCGCCGCTGAAGCATTTCTCCGTAAATACCGGATCAAACTTGAAGAGTGAAAAATGTGCTAGTAACATCGGGATCACTCTCAATCAACCCTAAGGGTAAAATTTGAATGTTGAAATATGTGATATTTCGAAGACTTTTGAAATTCTTTTTTGTTTGATTTATGGACAGAGGATCAATAAATCGAATGAGGCGTCATCTGGGTTACTGTGCGTTCATCCGTTTGTTTCCGATAATAAGGAGATAAATCGAGTCCAGGCCCCGAAGGAAGCTGATCTTTCGAAATTCATCTGTGGCTATGTACCTAGTAGGTATAAGTTCTGAATGTTGCGCTGGTGACGGGGGTTCGAATCCTCGTAGGGTCAAATAATGTTTTACTGCTTTAATGAAGTTTTGGTTTTTACAATTTTTTTTTTTGGTATTTATTTATTTTTATTGTATTCATTCATCTTCTTCCGGTAGGTGACATCGTCGAGTTATATTTCGCTAATGCACAAAAGACTCAGTTTAATAGACAATTTTCTATGAACCAGCGATCTTCATAAAAGGGCTAAATAATTATCTAATGCAGGAATAATGAACCTTTGTATAATAATTTGCAGTGTTTTGGATTGGTTCTCTTTCGCGACTTGCGATTTCGATGCGCACCGGTAGTTCAATACACGTGGGCGAAAACGTAGCTACTGTTGCCATAGGAGCCTAGGAGCAATAACAACAACGGATATGAAAAATAACCACCGTTTATCGTATGTTCAAACTAGACCGGGACGGCCGAAGGAATTGACAAAATAACCCGGCTTTGATTGATCCCTCGGAGAACAAGACAGATCGGAGTTTATTGTAATGCCAGGGTGTTTACACTGGTTCCTAGCCCCGGGTCTTTACGCCCCCGTCGCGTCGCACCCATATACGACCTGTACGTTTATTTTTTTTCATCCATTTTTTCTTCTCTCCCGTATAGTTCATAACGGCCGTTCCATCGATCAACAGATCCCTATTGAGGGCCCCCGGGCCGGAACGCCGAGTGATTGATATCGGTTTCCTCGAGCTAATGATCGACACCTGGGGCCGCCTTCGGTTGAACACTTGACACGTGTGCGACGACCGCCGACCACCGCCGGAGATGGTAATTGGCTCAGTTATAGATGTCACAACGCTTAGATTTTATAAGAATGGCCTTCTGTCCTTACATTTTTTTTTTTTTTTTTTTAATTAAACTTCATCATTTCTCCCAGGAACTGGAGCTTCTTCAGGAAGATTAATATTCGAAAGTGTAAAATATCTACTTAGGGTGGAAGGGCCAGTGTTTGGCAAGGACCCAGTGATTGACAACTCACCAAAAAGTTTAAATAATAAGGCATATAAGAGTTTTACTGGCTTGATCCTTTTGAATGTTGAGACAAAATGCCTTCTCAGTGAAGTATAAAGGCGGTCAAAGGTTTCAGGCGGGTTTTCGTGAAATCTGGAGAAGTTTACCCAACAGAACCTCGTGTTGATTTTTCTTTGGTGCTGTTTCTTGTGATTTTGCTAAGGGAGTAAGTGTTCTATTTTGCTTCACCATGCCCTTCACATTTTCAAGTTCGATTGCCCCTATGGTTTTTCTCAATCAGTTTTCTCAAGCAGTTTAGATTGCATTTATGTTATCATTTTTTTAAAAAATAAACAAAGATAACATGTGAAAATGGAAATGTCAATTACTAGTCCACAAACTGATGCTACCCTCAGTGGTTGATAGTGCTGTCAATATGGATCTCTAATAGTTCTTTTTTTATTTTTATTTATATAAATACATAGCAACTGAGAAGGTGCTAGTTTACCATTAAAAACATACTGTACTTATGATATTGAGAAAACCTTGTACCTACCAATTTTGTTATAATTTTCAACTTTGTCTTTATGAATACTCATATTATTTTATATTTAGATTAATAAAACTAAGTTCGAATGCTCAATTTATCAAAAAAATGTTGAAATAAATGTTTTGTTGATACACGGAATTATTTATCGCAGAAGAACTGCTGTGTCGATCATGGGGTGTCAATCCCGAAGACTTGGCTGTCAAATACTAGGTCAAAAAATTGATTTAAAAAAACAAACGAATTTATGATTTTTGCTGGCTGGAGTTAGTGATTTTTCCAATGCTGATCAGTTTGAGGACATCCTGATGCAGCAGTAGATGTAAGATTCAAGTTTGAACTAACGAAAAAACATAACTTAATTGCTTGTCAAAGACAAAATTTCTCTTAAGGTGTCAAACACTGGCCCCTCCACCCTACCTATAGTTTTTTTTTAATCGCGTTTGAAGTTATGAGTTATTTGAAGTAAGTTCTAAGTTATAAGAAGGTAAGTCAGTTCGTGAACATTGCTAAAACTTTAAGAAGTCAATTAGAAGACCGAAATTACCTAAAAATGCACCGGAGCAAGAATACTAATCCCAACCACGTTTACAACTATGTGGCCAATTTTTCTAAACTATCTCAAAATGCAGACTCTACACATAGATCCAAGGTTGAGAAACTAAAACTTAAAACGTGCCGCTCAATTTGAACTTAGAAATATATGCTTCTTACTCAAAAAGCAAGCTGTATCAACTAAAATTAGAGCAAATAAAAGAGCAAATGATACTATTGATCGGAGGTCCTCGGATAGCTACATAAACGTAAACAATTTTAAATTTGATTATCAAATAACTCATAACTTTAAATTCGATTTTTAACAAACAAAAACTATATGTAGATATTTTACACTTTTGGATATTAATCTCCCTGAAGAAGCCCCAGTTCCTGGAGTGAAACGTTGGAGTTTAATTTAAAAAAAAAACCAATTTAAGGAAAGAAGGTTTTTAAAATAAAGCTTGTTATAATCTGAACTGTCCGAACAAAGAAACGTTACAACTCCTGGGAGCGGAATTGAGGAGCATTCGATCAAAACACTTTAGAAACAACATGTTTTCAATGTAATGATGGTTAACACTTTTCAACGCTCGAGCTTCCAGAAACTGTTTGTTTCCTTCATCAGGAGATAATGAAATAAATTTAAAATCTTAGGACTTAGTTTCAAAGTGTTGTGGAAAAGTGTTCAAGAATCTTGTTACTTCAGAAATTAGGAGGTAAAATATTACCGAAAAAATCAACTAAATACCCTAATACCTCTTGATTCCATGCGAACTCACCCCACTATATACCGTAGCCATAAGTCGAGCAAAATTGAACAGGTGGGAAGAGGAATGGACATCTACCACTAGCGGGTCCCGTACCAAGAAATTCTTCAATATAGTGAAAGCTAGAGTGAAGGCGCCTCTGCATATATCTCCGGATATGAGTAGGGTACTCATAGGGCATGGAAGAAACCGGACGTACCTTGCTCGTTTCAGGTACATCGATGATGGAGAGTATGGATGCCCGATGAGAGTGCTGCAGACCTGGGAGCACATAGTTTATGAATGCCCAATGTGGGAAACAGGGAAGCGAGGCTCATCAGAAAATTGATTTAGGAGGGGAAGGGGTGGCTAGCGGATTTTGAAATGGTAATGGCCGAAATGCTACGATGGCTTTTAAATTTTCATCAATTCAATTAAAACAGAAGTTATAGTAACTGCTGTTACGTATACAAACGTGCGGGTGAGCAGATAATCTCCTCCAGAAAGATTACCAGGAACATCAAACAACAGTTACTGAATACTTGAAGGAGAAAGAGATAAGGAGGGAAGCCGATCAAGAGAGGAGGGGTGAAGAACTTTTGCTAGCGTTACCTCCAGCCAAGCATAAGATTATCCAGCGAGTCAAGGCGTCTTCTCAATGGCTGAGGATATTCCCCACGGCAGCAGATGAAGGTCTCCCGTGTATCTGCAATGGATGCGGAGCAGAATTCACAGTAAACCATGCATTAAACTGCAAAAAAGGAGGCCTGGTAAAAAGGGGACATGACCATATGCGTGATGCACGTGCAAAACTGGGCGAATTAACGTGGGAAGTAGTCACGACTGCGCCAGTGTTGCGTGAGACTGGTGGGTCATCCCCAGCCCTCATAGCAGACATAAAAATCTAGGGGGTCCGGGAGAACGATAGGCCAGCGTTTTGATACACGCATAGTTAATGCCGACGCTGCCTCTTACATCTCTCAAGACTGGGAAACAACAGCAAGAGGGGCTGTACGGGGAAAACACTCAATGTAAGACCAGGCCGCGGAAGATCTGCGAAGCTCCCTCACCCCAATAGTGAGTTCATGTGATGGCGCGTTACACACGGAGTTCGAATGTTTGTCAAGCGACTTGCGTTCACGTTGAGTGAAAACTGAAAGAATTCTCAAGTACTGGGATAGACGAAAATACAATTGGCCACAATATGGGTCATAAACCTCAGCCTAAAGGTGCACAAGACGAAAATTTAGAAGCTTGGGAGGGGAAGGCGGTATTTGAAGACGATCTTAGAAGACCGTCTTGAGCCATGAATGAGGACCCACTGCACACCATTGGAAACCACTACGATTTGCCGTATAGAAACAGATTGATAGCAATTAAAAATGTATTTATTGTTTTTATTGGTAAACCAAAAAATTAAAGCCTAAGTATTTTGTCAAATATGTTATCTATACAATTTTTATGTATATATGTTTGATCAGGTACATGTTTAATTGTAAAAATAGTACATGTTAAACGCGTGTAATCTTAGGGAGCAGGTGGTAATAAACTCCCTAAGTACAGGGTTTACTGTGCTGGGGAAAAACATGAATGTCTCCAACTTGTTGCTCCTGCACTTTGTAAAATACCACCAAAATATCAACCGAATCTCCTAAGTGGACAAGAATGTATGTCTAATATCTTCGAACCATGAGCTAACCCTGGGGACGACATTACGTATTTAAGCAGCGACCACCGCAGGATATCATAACTAGAACAGTTGTAGATATCACAACTCCTAGAAGCGGAATGGAGAAGCGTTCTGTGTAAGGTAACTCTGCAGACGAAAAATGTTCTTGGGTTTGATTTCCGGAAAATTGTGTTTAATTTTGTTTTGATTGTTCGGAGTATGATTTAATTAGTGCAGAAGGAGAATCATTTGTTTATAAAACTGGTTATTAGCTAGAGAAGAAGTGTACAAGAATGTGCCCAATGTGTTGTTTCCGCAATTTCTGAATTACCATAAATAATATGAATAAAATAAAAAAGTAAAAAATCCGTCAAATTTTCATCCGTGCTATCGAAACAATCAACCGATTTCCCTAAGTGGACAAGAATGTGCCCATTATCTTCGAGCTAATGGGCGACACCTGGGAGCCGCCTTCAGTTTGAACCCTTGACACATGTGTGACGACCGACAACCAACGGTGGGTGTGATAATTAGAACCGTTCTAAATGTCACAACTACTAGAAGCGGAATTGAGGGGCATTCGATCAAAGTTAGCACTATAGCAGCACGTGAAAAGTATAAAAGAATGTGTTCATTTTCCTCGAGCGAAGTTATGATCGAAACTCAGGACCTTGGGTTTAGCACTTGACACGTGTACAACGACTGCCGACCACCACTGGAGTTGATAATTGGGACGGTTGTGGATGTCACAACTCCTAGGAGCAGAATTAAGGAGCATTCGGTGAAATTTAACACTACAGAAATAAAAATTTTCAGTTTGTTTTTAGTAGCTGGAGAACATTTGTTTACATGAATGGTACATGAATGTGCAAATGAGAAAGTGCACAAGAATATGTGTCATCTATAGATAACATCCCAAACAATGGAATGCAACCACCCGAATCGCTATATTTTGATCGTTTCGCTCTCCCCTTGTCAGGAAAATAGAACATCAACATGGGAGGAAATCAAAACTAGTGGAACACAGTAAAATTTGCCTTAACGACGACGATTGTATAGGCAGATAAATTTCAAATGCACATCACAAAATAAAGTCTCACTTCACGGAATAAAGTTTATTATAACTTTTGTCGCCATCCTGCGTCACAATCAAAACCCCTCCTTCGGATGCCACATTCCCCGACCAACGAATAATATATCATGGGCACTAGTGCAGAATGGCTCAAATAGTGAATTCCACTTATGATGTAACACGGTATCGGTAACACAAAGAAAAATATCAAGTATAATATTGAATTGAAGAGCGAGCTTTTGTAATATAGATGTATATTTGTTTCATATTTTATAATTATCCCTACTAATTGCTTTGTACAAGCGGATGCTTTATTTTTCGTACTTCTTTAATCCTGCATTAATATGGTTTATTGGGCTGGCCTAGTATATAGAATAAATAAATAGATCTCTTTTTCGACAAATATCCAGCCAATATCCGCACAGTGCAGAACTTCAAGATTAATCTAAAATGTACCTTGTCACATTTTGTTTCTCATCATGTTGCAACTGTTAGCGAGGTCTGCAAGTACCAGCAGCCATCATTGCCTTGTTGCAGTAAGCAAGGAGCTATATAGATGGTGAATGAACTCATGTGTTTTTATGTGAGTGCGGTTGAATTCAAGTTTGTTATAAAGATTTGTATTGGAAACGGCATTCAGTATCCAACCTAAAAGCATCAATACCTATAACTAGGTACTAAATGGATTTTCGTTTATACGAATTTGAGTTTTTTAACCATTTAAGTTACCTAGCATTGTTATAATGACGATAAGTAAAACCGGGCGCACTTGCAGTTTAAGATAATAAGCTGCAAGCTATGATTTGATGTTTCCCTGATCATTCCCAGAGCTCCGTCACTGTAACGGAAGCGGCACCACAGCAAGCATGCAAAATATCAACCTGCAATACAGCTTTGGATTTTTGTACAGATACCTCTAATATCATGTCAAATTTCTCTAAATTATAAATCTGATGTATACAATTAATTAATTTAATATATATAAATTGATGTATACAATTAAAAACGAGTTGTGACTGCTTTTCTTCTTTTCAAGTTATAATCAATGAATAATGAACTATGGTTAGACGTTTACCTGATCATTACTAGAGCTCCTTCACTGTAACGGAGGCGGCACACAGATCATCCTAACCTAACTTGCAATACAGCCAACCTACCCAGCCCCGCCTACCTATCAGCCTGCCTACTTGCAGCTGATTGCTCGCTGTATTTGCTCCGTCTTGGAAATGGAGGTGCAGAAAATTCAAAATTTCAAAAGAAGTAAAAACTCGTCCTTTTTAGAATTTGATTAGCTATTCAACGATATGTACAAACTTTGGGTTTCCATGAAAAAGAAAAAAAAGACACCCAGGGGCGCACCTCAGATTTTGAGACCACGGCATCCCGAACCAAAGTAATGGTAATCCTAACGATCCTAAAGATGATGTTATAGTAATGTGTCCAACTTGTTACTACTGCAATTAGTGAAATACCATAATAAATCAATGAAATTCCCAAATATCCCTTAATTCAATGCGAACCCACCCCACTACTTCACCAAGCCATAAGAGTGGTAATAAAATAATAAAGTGTTCAAGAATGTGTCCTCCTAGCGTTCCTAAATTCGTAAAATACCATTTAAAAAATAATAAAAAATTAACTCCTTACCTTAATAACTCTAATTTACTCACTTCATCCCATAAGAATTTTAATCAGAAATAAAACAAAGTGTTGCATAAATAAGAATGTTTCCCCCTGGTTGCTTCAACAATTTACAGAACTCCACTTAAAATAAACAATACCACTTTGAGACGCGGCGCCTAACTTGGTAAGTATATGCCGATCGTCATTGTATAGCAATCTGACTCCTTCGCCCACTCGCCGACTGTTGTGTAACCTCGTTATTTAAATGATGAAGACATTACGTAAACCTCCCTTGCCATTTTCATGTTTTCCTACTAAAATTATTCACTTCATATTTTCTTTCAGTATTAGATACGTTTCTACTGATTCAAGTCACAAGAAGTCTTGTGCGACGGTGTTTTTCTGCATTATATAATTCCAGCACGTGATTCTCTTTTATGTTGCTAACATACCCTAAAAGTAAGGCTTATAACCCTGGCAACACAATCTGTAAACAGCAATTTCTTTACAGTTATATTTATAACATAAGTGGGTATCTACTAACTTCATGTTACATATCATATCACAGATTTCACAGTTTTCATTTAGAAAACGATAGACAGTTACTGTCTCTACATATGTTACTTGATAGCTTTTACAGTCTGATAGGAATTGTAAACCTGGACATGGTATTTTTTATGGTTGTTGGTGTTGTCTTGGTTTGTTGTTATGGTGCTGTTAGGTGTTTCTATTTACAAGAAATAAGATGACTATTAGCATGGAACATGCTTTAGCCTTGGACTAATCAGCGAAAAAAGTTACGCGGATGTGTCACGAAATTGTTTCTTTTTTTTATGATTTTAACGTACAAGTAACGTTTTTTTAACGTTACAAGTAAAAATGTTCCATTTGTTAAATTCGGTTGAAGCCATCATTCTGAAAACAAAAAACCAAATTTCAAGAAAATTCGAAATTATAAGTTTTCCCGTCAAACTCTTCGCTTTCTCAAATAAATCCCAAATTCTTCAAAATTAAAGTAAACGATTAACATTTTCCAGATTCACCAAAAAGGAACGAATTAGAAGGAAAGAAAAGTTGTAAGCGATAATAATCAGAAAACGCTTGCATACGAGACTGCAACACATTGGGACATTTTATATCTTTATTATTTTCCTATTTCCCACCCCCCGCCCCCCCCTTTTAACAAATAATTTTGACGACTAATTTTCATTACCATTGTAACAGTTTCAATTATTTCAATTTTTTCTTGTAATAAAGCAATTAATTATCTCTACGTTCGGCTTCATTCGGGCGTTTTCTCGAAGTGATTTCGTGGAAACTAAGAACAACAAAACAAGCAGCATTGTTTAGAACATCCATTATTAACATTAACAAATATAAAGTTACGATAAAAATACCAAGAACAAGTACGAAAGAAATGCGTGATAAATCGAGAGCTTTCCAAAGAATGGTGAACGATTTCTGTCCGTTGAAAACTTAAGAAGTTTCATTTCCCCAGAAACGGCTTCGTTGTACGTGAAATCATTAGAAATCAACTGTAATGCTTTTTTATAACGCATAGCTTTTCGAATCCATGGGTCAAAGTAGAGACATAAAATCAGTCATAAAAGTCAAAAAATTAACTAGTTAATAAAAATTAAAAACAATGATATGTTGTAACCGACGTTTTGTCATACATGTACTTCAATGCTCACTTCAGTAGTTTTAAAGTATTCAGATGCGATTTTTTTTAAGAACAAAAATTACCTAGCATGTTTTCTCCTTCGAAATTTCGAAGACTTGAGATGAAGAAGAAGAAGAAGGTGACAAAACGACCGTACAAAACTCTACATAGAATAACAGGGAGATTTAAATATCGACTTTCACCCTTATTACCTATACAAATAATTGGTATCATCCTTGTAACAAACATTGAAATTCAATATAACTCTCCATGAATCAATAGATATAATAATTTCTTGTGGTCAATCGATGGAATATTATCCTCTAAATTATCCATGGAACAAAAATTGTTTTTAATCGTATTTGTAGGGGAACAGTTGGAAAATCTTTTGAAAAACGTGGTTTATCCACCAAGAACGAGTTAAGGAGCCATTTTAGCTGAAGGAGCAAGGGATATTTCGGAATAAGCGCAGAATTTCCTATAAGAATAGCTCATAAAATAATACTGTCCTCCTACATTCGCATTTTGCTCCACTGTTGATCGATCTGAGAGCATTCTCTCTGCGTGCCCTGGTCACTTCAAACGGTAATTTTTAATAATGGGAACCAGGTAGGTCTGGCTGTTTGAAAAGGTATTTCAATTCCAAAATGTCTTAGTTTTTCATAGTCCATTAATAGAGATTGGTCCGTAAAATTTTTTGAGCACCTTCCATTCCCAGACAGCTATCATTATTTTGTATCCTTCTGCGTTTTCTGAGCAATACAAAACCATAATTTGCATTCAAAAAAGGATTTAAA